>JAJJMA010187357.1:0-13359 GCA_023529015.1 Papaver nudicaule | reverse complement strand
TATTTTTTATGCAATATTTTAGTATTAATGACAGTTATTCCTATCTTATCAAAGAAGACTTTCCTTTTTTTTTTTTCAATTGTAAAACGTTTTTTTTTTTGCTATATAGAAAAAATTTGCATTTTCGGTTTGGCTTTTCCTTTTGTTTTTTCTTTTGATAAACATCATCGTTTAGTCTTGTGTGCTATATTTTTTTCAATGATATCCCTCTAATGATCTTGTATGCTGAATGTTTTACAGGACTAATTCTATTAACTTTTCGGAAGAGAGAGGAACATTTGGACTAAAGCATGAAGGTATTTTCTTATAGTATTTTCTCAATTTTCTCTTTGCTTAATTCGATGCTTGGGTTTGTAATCGGGGTTCTTCTAGTTCTTCAAACGTGTAATTGGACTGGACTTTGGATATATTTTTTATTTAATTTTAAGGATTCGATTGATTGTGGTGATTTTTTTTTTTGATCAAATCCTGCGATGAAATCATGTTATATTTTTTTTTTTTGCAAATCTTGCGATGAAATTATAATATTATTTTTTGGAAAGCAATTTTTTGTCTTTCAAATGTGATCGGATGGTAAAACAGGATGTAACATGATATTTTATTTAATATTCTCTAAGATTTTGTAGTATAATATTATTTTGTATATTATGTAAAATATTCTCTTATTAATTAGTATGATTTTTTATTTAATATTCCCTAAGATTTTGTAGTATAATATTATTTTTTATACTATGTAAAATATTCTCTTATTAATTAGTATGGTTTTTTTATCCTAATAATTGTAAAAATTAAGTTTTTAATTTATATTTTTTTTATAGTATAATATTATTTTACAGGATATTTTTAAGATTCTGTTATTAAGAGTCTGTAGTATAATATTATTTTTTATTACTTTTTGTAAAATAAAGTTTTGATTTTATTCTATTTTCTTTTTTATAGTATAATATTACTTTACAGGATATTTTTAAGATTTTGTAGTATAATATTATTTTTTATTATTTTTTTTTGGAAAAAAGAGCTTTTATTCTATTTTTTTATTTATTTTTTTTACTTGGTAAATTTTAAATGGTGGGGCTAGAATCAACCAGAAGCTCCGGTGAATGTGAGCAATTAAAATAACTCCGTTATTATATATATAAATGTACAACAAGATAGTAACTTGGTACTTTTGGCACCTGTAGTGTGCTTTACATGTGTCCTGGGATGGACAAATACGGAGTCTACGACGAATCCATGATCCGTTTTTTTTTTTTTTTTTTTTTTTTTTTTTTCCCTGTTCTGCTTTGTTTTTGGTTAATGAATGCGTTGCCTGAACACATGATATGTTCTCATTCATATGAAGTCGTATAATGCAAGTTGTACAGTGCCGTGCATGGTGCTGGTCTCTAAATCTCTCTCGCTTCATTTGATGGAACTTGGAAGAAGAAATGATGTTACACCACCTAGTTGCGTTAGGTAAATACGGGAGCACCAATTTTAGCCGACTTGAAACCGGAGTTTTGCCATGATGTGACGGGCAGGGGAAAACGAAAACTTAGAAAAAACTTGGCTATGGGGAGGGGAAAAAATCTATGGTATAGGCAAAAAGGCTAAAAGGGCTTTAGGGTTTCTTTTCGTTGAAAAATTTAGAAATAAATGGGCTTGGGAACCAGCCCAACAGGGCATACCCTTGTTGTAGGTTGGCTCAGCCCATGCTGACAAGATAGTCAGGATTTTATCTGCACAAACCATTGATATATTCCCTCCGTTCCAATTTATTTGAGGGTTTTGGTTTTGATACACTTGTTTTACACTTGCTAAAATTGGTATTTTTTTACAATTTTTTTAACAACACCCAAGCATTATATCTTCTACGTTACATTTCCAAACTCAAATGCATTGATTTTATTAAAAAAATTGTGAAAAAATACCAATTGTAGCAAGTGTAAAGCAAGTGTATCAAAACCAAAACCCTCAAATAAATTGGAACGGAGGGAGTAGTATTTTTATCTCTTTATTCTATGAATTAACTCTTATAGTAAATGAGATGAAAACACCATTTTTGTAATAAATGGGATGAAAAACATAATATTTTTCAAACAATAATTTAATTTTAAAAAAAATTATATATTCAAAAAAAATCTCGGAAATATTTGTAAAGCTAGTATAAACGAAAGTATCAAATATCAAACTTCAGATTTTCGGCATATTATTTGTCTATCTATATATTTATTATATATTCATTTTAGGGGTACCTGAAAGCAAGGATATATTATAAATTGTCTAGCAAGCTGAACGACGGTATGAATAAGTAGTTGTCAATTAAAATTAAAGATTGCGGAAAACACAATGATTTCTAGCAATCCAAATATTCCATAAGTGTCGTAGAAAGAAAAATTTCCACGGACATTGATCTTAAGATTTGTTTAAACCCACTAGGCTCAAAAAGGCCTAATGGGAGAGTAATCCCCCAACTTCGCTGCAGAAAATTTCAAATAGGAATAATCTGCGAGCAAGCAAGAAACAAGTGAGCACTTGTTTCGATGGTAAAAAGTTCGTTTGAGTTTATGAAAGTGCTTAATGTAAATGTTTTTCTGAGTTATGTATAACATTTTTCTATCAATAATTTTACTGTGGGAACCCATTGAGGTTTTTTCCCCGAGTAAAACAAACTCAGGGACCCCATCCATACGAGCCCCTTGCTGCTTCTTTGTGTAGGCCACACCGAATCAGTTTCTCCCGGGACAAACTTTGTGAGTTTTCGACGGTACATGTAGAATCGTTGCGCGACTTTGAAAGTGGAGAATGGCATTACAGTTAGGTTCTAAGAAAACAAGTGGGGGCTAATCAAGCCTTTTTTTTCAAGAACTGGACAATGATGAAATGTACATCATTTCTTTATAATTAGAGTGCTTGGAATCTCGACCTCGATAAAAGATTATCTCACAATCAGATTACTGGAGTCCCGTCCTTAATTTCAGTCATTGAGGGCATTTCTCTTGATTCAACTGAAGACTCGATTTCTTGGTCGACACACAAATCAGACGTATTCACATAAAATCAGCTTACTCATGGTTGATCAATAAAGATCGCAAGCTGGAAGTTTGTAGTTAAGGGCTTGGCACACAAGATTGGATTTATTATTTGGAAAGTCTACCATGAGAATATATCCACAATGGATACGGTTCGTAAGAAAGGCATGCTAATCATCAGTCGGCGTCTCCTTAACCGCAAAATAGGTGAATCCGCTACTCATTCTATTTTCTATTGTTATACTTCTTCTAGTATTTGGAATTATTTTTTGTCGTTCGTAAACATTGATTGGGTTAATGCCCAACTGCATTGATCTAATCAACATGAGTTGGAGATTCAAAAACTTATCTTTGGTTGGCAAAGTGCTTTAACAACTACCCATCACTTGGACCATTTGGACGCGTAGAAAAAAAATCATATTTGGACACACCATCTTCGATGCGAAATTAGGTGATTTAGCAAATTAAGTCTCATGTTTTTATCTGGTCTAAAAATTCAGAACCCCATGAAAGAGATCTTTTTGGAAAACATAATAACAAATTGGATTCAGTTCTTAGTTACTTAGTTTGTAATTTTTGTGTTTTTTTTTTGGTTGTTTGGAGTTGCGAGTATTGTAAGTTTGTAGTCTTGTTTCTTTTGGTGTTTAATGATTACGACGATTTGTGATGTAATGCAACCATATAAGTTATTTCAATATGATTTTTATGTTCGCTGAAGAAAAAAAAAAGGATCAAAATACAATACATTTGGAGAAGACTGTATGGATACAGTTTAATTGGAATGTGTCATGTAAGAGTTTAGGAGGTAGATGTTGGCTTTGAGAGATTTTATTAAGAAACCACGATGTGCGAAATTGCAACGGAATCAAACATATCTAACGATTCTAACCTGGTATCCTCTTTTTGTTTTTGAAATAATATGTTACTACACAAAAAGATGTACTCTCTCCATCCAAGTTAGATAGGTGGAGAATCTAAATTGGCTTGTCTAAATTGATAAGCGGAGTTACAATTTCAAGTTTTTTTTTTTAATATACATTATTACCTTTATTTACGATCCATAGTTATCCTATAATAAATTTAATTATTTTGGTAATCAATAAAGAAGAATTTTGATTATATTTTCTTAGTTTAAAATATTGCTAGTAACAATTTAGATGGAACAAGTGTTGCTAGTAAGGCCGGTTCCAATGGGACCTAGGAAATGTGCCCCTTTTCAATCCTAGGTGGACTAGCAAATGGGACAGTGGTGATCGATGGTGGAGGAGTACCGAGTAAAATAAAGTTTGGAGGAGAAGATGGTGGAGGTGAATCTGATGACCGAGCGGCTTGAGAAGATGATGGATTTGACATTATGAAAAAAAAATCGATTAATCGGATGAAATTGAGAGAATATTTGAGAAATATCGAACTAAGTTGTGAGTGAATGAAGTAAAGAACATATTTGAGTTTATATAGAATTTGAGAGCTAAGTATAAGCCGTTGGATGAGCCACATCTTGGAGACAGAAATAGTGTCGTCGACAGAATTTGTCGACCTCGATGGAAAAACCATCCGTCGACAGAAATTCTGTCGACGACACTAAACTGTCTCACGTTGCAAAGTTGCAAATTTGCAACGTCGTTTTGCCTCTTTGTTGGGTCCATAGTGTGCCAAAACACTCTTAATTTGTGTTTTTTGTGTTCCATAGGAACATGCCTAACATGTCAAGATGTTACAGCTTGTTTGGATAGCAGTTCAGAAGTTACTTTTCAACTTCTGGAAGCAAAAAGTTAGAAGTTAGTTGACAACACAATTTTAGAATGACTTCTGGAAGCAAAAAAATTAACTTTTTCTGAAGCAAAATATTTTTGCTTCTGACTTCTGGAATCAACTTCTGTTTCTGGAGAAGCAGAAGTCAGAGGTGCTTCTGTATCCAAACAGGCTATTAAAAATTCCCGCTAAAATGACCTTTTTTGTTTTTGCTTTTATTTTGATAAACGACATTGCCAAAATTAGAGCTTGACATTTCTGGCTTGTAGGGTTCACCTGGTCATCCCGGGTTGGGAAATTGCATAATTTTGTAGGAGAGTACCCTCCTCCATATGGGTCAGTGGTTGAGGCAACTATACATGTTACCACCTTATCCTCCTATTAACCAAATTTTTAAATCTGTGACCTCATAATGTGAACCATCATTTTAAATGTGAACTGGTTCTTCATTGGATGGACTTTTGCCTGAGGTTTTGTCAGTGTCATGGTCATGGTGGTGTAACCACTAACTACCAACAAACAAATTCAGAACATGACAAGATGATTAGCAGACACCACCACAATAGCTAGGTAGGAGAGGTAGGGGTAAGTTTGTAATTCAACGTACGCTAAGAAAAGTGGAAAATTAAACACAATTCTTCCATTTTGTCATCTTGGTTAGATTTTGTCTTAAGGAGGAAACACCTGGCAGAAAAGAATGACACTATCAAAAGACTTTTTGACAGTTTCGGAATGGGACCCACGTGTCTGGTTACTCTTTGCCCACATCAGGTGGGTCCTTTATTGCCTCTGATCACCGACTGGATATTATGAACTGGTCGAAAGCACGTGCTCTGCGTACACGTGTTCGTAGAAATATGAAAACCTGAGATTTTGTAGTGACGTGGCAGAGATCTTCCCTGGTTCGAGAAAAGAATATCCATTTCAAGTCGTGAGCCGTGGCTACTGTAGAAGCAATGTTTTAAAACCCGGACCGGACGACGAACCGGAAAAACTACTAGGGTCACGGTCATATGGTTCAACCAGTGGTTCAACCCGGGTTTACTGGGTCAACTATATAAAAACTTAAGAACGTGTAACATTTATATTTCTGAAAAACTGATGAAATACTAGCATCAAAAACATTTTTGGAATAAAAAATCAATAAAAATCAACTCTTAAAAATAGGTGATGCACCATAAGTTCACCGTCACACATACTGAGAGTTTTAGATATTAAAAATCAAATATAACAACTAATAAGTAAGTAGTGGCTAAGCAGTGGCTTTTAAGTTATGAATTTGAAGTTTTTTTTTTCTTTTTCCGTAGACTTTATAGTTTATTGGGCCGAACCAGTTAAGACCGGACTGGGTCGTCTGGGCTACCGGTCGAACCGGCTGGGTCAGCTGGTTTTTGAAAAAGAGAGCGGTTTTTAACATAGTTATTGGGTCAGTGTTAACCCAACCCAGAAAAATGACTGGATCACTGGTTTATTGGTCCGACCGGCCGGGCCGGGCTGGGTTTTAAAACACTGTGTAGAAGGCCGGCTAGCTAGGCTGCATTTACAGTTTGACACAGACACGACGCCTCGGACAAGATGCAGACTTTTTTTTTTAAAACAAAGGAGGACAGCTTTCATTTACGTTTCATTTATAAAGTGCCATTGTTACAAACCAGGAGACCCAGTTACAAACATTAGCGTTAAAACCTAACCAAGTCTCTATCAATAATTCTATGTGTACCGTGGCTCTATCTATCAACAAATTCCGTGTGACACATTTAATAGTAGGTCCCCTGTAAATCCTAATTGGTGGGCCCCACAAACCATCTCTTACATAACATCCCAACCATTAGATTTTCCCACGGTATAACACACGGGATTATTGGATGTATACGTAGAATTGTTGAGTCTCTATAGCATTCCGGTTGATGAAGCCATGTGTAGAAGGTAGTTCCAGTAAAAGATGGTTGATGACGAAACCAAGAAACACAAGCACACTGCACATAGTATTCCCAAACAAGAAGTAAAAGAAACCGCTGTGATGCCATCAAGTGCAATGACAAGAATGTCATGGCTGTGGAGGGTAAAACCCCTCGGAACACGTGTCATAAATCCAGGAAGCAGAAGTCACTCCAAAGGAACTAGTTACAAAGCCTCGGACTGAACCGAAGAGGAGCGAGACCAAACACGACGAGTGAAGACTCAGAAGAAAGGAGATTCGGACCGCACTGAGAGACCGAAGCCCCAGAACCAACTTCGGAGCACCACCGAAGGAACCGCCTTACTCGACAAGGACTGACACCACCACGATTGAGTCTTTTGTCTTATTAGCTGTAAACCACCCAAGCTCGGCCTATATAAGGCGAGCTTGGAAAACATTGTAAGGGTTGGATTCTTTTGGGTAGAACCTAAGCGGCAAGAGTGGGATTAGGTCTGTATCTCCTCTGGCTCCTTAGGGTTACAATCCATGTAGTTACAACATTGAAATACATACAAATCTTTATACATTTAGCCTTTGATTATTTTCTGTGTATCATCGGTATTGTTCTTATGATCTTCGCACCACTGAATCTTGTTTAAGTAACTGTATGTATGAGTAGATCTGATGGATGTGGTACCTTATGTACCTATGCAGATTTTCTACTCGTACAGTTTGGCGCTAGAAACAGGGACTGATTAAAACAACTTAGGGTTTGCCTGTGATTTTTCGGGTTTTCAAATTTTTCACATGTTTCATTATCTTTTCAAAAGATCTTCAAAAACTTGTTTTTCAAAAAGAAGCTCCTGTACTTTAAACGTCTAAAGAACCTTAAAGGCTTTAGCATGTTTAAGGGTTTTCTGAGCACAACATCAGATGGTAAGATCATCCATCAAGCGTTTCAAAACCTTGGTGTGATGAAGCCGATTTCAAAAGGGGTAGTTGATTCTCGTCTTAATATGCTTAACAATGGAGGCCAGCCCTAAGAAAACGATTATGAAAAAAATATATGTGTGTAAGTTCATTTTAGGGTTTTCAGAATTCTTGCTATATTTGGAAATAAATTTCTATAAAAGAAACCGTTGGGAAAGATGATTTGGGCTAAAAAAACAAAATAAGCAGTTAGGGATATATCTAAAAAGGGCAAATACGACCTACATTAAAATTCGCCTGATAAAATTCGTTGCAGTGTACAGACTTACATGGCCGACATAGTACACTGCGCTAGCCGCCTTGAACCTCACGGGTTTTTTGTTATCTGACAGGTTACAACCAGAATGGCTTCAAAATCTGACCAGGCTCCGAAGCAGCGAGTAGGATCCTCGAAGCAACGGACCGGATCATCAAGACAACAATACACCAGATTTTCGACAAGTAAAGGGTTATCCCCCGAGGTGGCGGCTAGCACAGTCCAACACAGAGAGCCAGTAAATGAGGACGAAGTGTATGTAGAGGATTTAGGCCCCGAGGGAGAAGGATTCCCAGAGGGTGAAGAACCACCCCAACAGCAGATACAAGAAGAAAATGGGGAAAACGATGAAGAGGAGGACGAAGTGGCCGACACTGATAATGACATACCCGAACACCAGCCTATCGAAGAAAATACGGCGAGAGCTTCACGATTTAGAAAGTTAATTTTGAAAAACAGAAAAATAAAAAAGCTAAAGAAGCAGCTGGCCGAAGCAAAAGAAAAAGGTGGCAGAAAAATCGGCATCAAACTACAAGGGAGGTAGCGAAGGACACTCTCGTCCAAACAATGTATCTCAACCGAAGGAACACTCCGTGTCCAAAACATACATCAAGACCAAGGGCGCCAGCAAAGGTCACGGCATCACAGTATCGAGCAAAAGGACCGAACCAGGAGTCTACACGAAGGAAAGCATACATATACACAACGAAGATAACCCAACGAAGAAGGACGCCGAAGCTAGGGCCCTACAACAAGTAGTGTTGGATCAAATCAAGGCACTCCGAGCAGAACTTTTTGACAACTGAATCCAATCAAGTGACAGGATCAAGCTCACACAAGCCATGAATGATGTCAATCGCTCTCCCCTAAGCCCAGAAATCCTTTCATTGGCACTTCCAGTAAAGTGCACGATGCCCACCTTCACATCAATTTTCGATGGTTCAGGAGACCCAACCGTGCATATTAAAATGTATCTCCGAGTCTTTTTGGCTTACGCTAATAGAGATGGAGTGCTCTGTAAATATTTCCCCTCTAGCTTGAAAGGAGAAGCTCTTGCTTGGTATGATAACCTCGCAGCCAGCTTGATCTCATCCTTTGAGGAGCTGTCCAAAGTTTTTATACTGCACTTCCTATACAACAACTCCTCCAAACCTGGGGTGGAGAAACTATTCAGCATTCGGGTACGCCCAGGAGAGTCGACCAAAAGTCTGACGAGCAGATGGACCGAACAGTGTGTAGAGGTGGGAAATGGAGCTACGGAAAAGGACAAAGTACGGGCATTCCTCAACGCTCTGGATAAAGATCTCCCTCTATATGATAGACTTTTCTCAAAGAACCTCGAGACGCTACAAGATCTCCGAAAATACCAAAAGGAGCGAATTACCTTGGAGGAAATCAAAGAACAAGCAGCCTTGGGGAAGGAAACAATTTTAAAGCAGGTCCACTCAATAAACAACTTATCGCTTGAAGAATGAGGACAAGCAATGAACACTCAATTTGGGGACCCGTCGAAGCGAGGAAGACAAGAGGATAACGGTCGCTATGGGAACGAAGGCAAATTCGGAGACGGCAAGTACCATGATAATAGAAAGTACAATGATAGCAGAGGAAACAACCCTCGGGGAGAGTTTGAAGGAAACAACAGCCAGCAAGGACAAGGAAACAAAAAATTCGGGACGGTTAAACCAGGATTTCCTGTCTTTCACGATAGGAAGCTACCAAAGCTTTGTGTACCCATCGAAGATGCTCTTCGGATCATCGAGCAGTCCGAATTTGCCAACGAGATAAGATATCCCCGAAGCAGGGGAAACCAACCGAAACACACAAAAAATTCAAGAGATTATTGTCAGTTTCACAAGTTTTACGGACATACAACCGAGGGAGCAATTTAAGCATCTTCTGGAACTACCTAAGCCACCCCCAAATCAGCCACAGCCTAAAGAGGAGCCAAAGCACGAAGCTTATGTGATTACAATCGACAGGGATATTCCAAGATTCGGAGCTTGCAATTCCATTGTTCACACAAAGGGTCTAGAAGGGATCCAGACAGGCAGGATCCATAAAAGGGATTTTGTGGGAGAAGAAATACTCAGTGTAATCGCAAAGAATCGCCTAGAAGAGTGGCAGAAACAACCCGTGTTCTTTTCGGCAGCAGACATCCCCAACGAGGGGAAGAACGCACAATGATCCTTTGGTCATCACCCTTCAAATGGGAAAAATGGCTATGCCCAAAATCCTGGTGGACCCTGGAAGTTCTGTGGATATACTCTTCGGACAAATATATGACAAGATGAAGGGAAAGAAAGCCGCTTTGGTACCCTCTTCGTACAACATATTCGGTTTTAATGGGAAGCCATCAACACCTCGGGGAGAGCTAATACTCACAATTCATGCTGGCAGCCAAAGGCAACCAACCTTATTTTGTCTAGTGGACATAGACTCTCCTTATAACGCTATCGTGGGAAGGCCATGGTTACACAGCATTATGGGCGTGGCCTCAACCTTGCATCAGAAAATCAGGTTTCCAACTCCACAAGGGATTGCGGAGATTCCAGGTGACCCTACCGAGGCCCGTGCCTGCCATGAAATAAACATTCAGGCAAAAGAAGGTAGCAAGGAATGCTCGGGGCAAGCTAAACACCCAAGGGTAACGGACGAAAGCATAGAAAAATTCATAGCTGACACAGAAGCTGGATGACAAGCGCAAAACAGAACAACACCGAAAAGGACCAACGTCCCGATAACAGAGAACAGTTCCTCGTGGCAGCAGACAGCCTCCAGACTCCGAATGAGCAACTAGGCGAGTCTAGCGAAGGCAAGAACACTCAGCAAGAACCCTTCTGGGCAGTACCATTCGTTATAGAAAGGCAACTCGGGAACGACACGTATAGCTTGATCAATCTCGAAGGCCAGAGGTTAAAAACCCCAGTGGAGGGGAAGCACATGAAACACCTAGTCTGAGAAAGCAACTTCTTTTGTAAGCAGTACCCGAAGAAAGATTAAAAAAATAACAATCGCACTCATTGATGCAACTCCCTTCGGAATCAAACTCCAGATCCTGTCAGGACGGGTAAAAAATTTCGCCTGGCTAGGCATAATCGCAAAGGCTGTAACGCCAAAGGCAAAAAAACGCCAAACAGTAAACAGGCTGTAACGCCAAAGGCAAAAATCGCCAAACAATAAAAAAACTGTAACGCCAAAGGCAAAAATCGCCAAAAAACATAAAGACCTCGAATAGCAGGCACAAAGCCGATGACCATATAAATCGTAAGGGCCCTACGAGTTATATGGCACGGTCCTCTACCCACAAGACACCCCGTTAGCGGTGGGCACCTTGAATCAAGGCTACATAAGCTGATGATGCATTCGTACCCACTACCAAACGGCCACGAGGACCTCACATTCTCGGGCGCCGAGGGGACAATAAATGGGATTAACATCTACCTATAGAGGAAGATGGAACCCCGAGGCAGTTAATTAGCTTGCACTTGCAAGTGAATTACACAGCCAAGGGACCTCCTCTAAACAAAAAATAGCCCTGAGGAGGGGCATAACAATAGAAAAATGAGCAAATAAATTCTTTATATATATAAAGGCAGGGCATGAAAGCGACAACAAAAAGTGCGTATATAACAAATGCTTCGGACGCAGCCGAAAAAGGAAAAAAAAAATTACTAGCTAAACACCTTCGATGGGCACAAGAACTTCCATTTCCCTTGCAAGACCCTTACCAATTCGGATGTCATCATCTTGGGCCCGAAGCTGAGAATGATCAGACCCCGAATGAGCAATTTCCACAGCATTGGCGATTTCCTCCTCACTTTCTTCGTCACTATATTCCTGAGAAGGCTCTTGAAATAAATAATGACACCCTTTATCAAATATAGCACCTGGGGCTCGGCAATCATGCGAATCAATTTCCTCATCAATTTCTTCCTCACTCTCTCCTTCACTATATGCCAAAGCTGGTTCTTGAAACAAGTAATGATTCCCCTTATCAAAGGCAGTACCTGAAGTCTGGCCAGCACACCACTTAATGGAGTCATCATGACTTCGGGAAGCACTATTCACCATACCAGCAGTCTTTCCCCCAGTATTATGCTTAAAGCTATCCTTAGAACAATCGACACCATCTCTGGGACCCTCCTCGGGACCATGATCGGATTCGCCTGAACCATCATGAGTGCCTTCGGCAGCACCGCCAAGATTCCCCGAATCACCACCTTTAGAATCATCATCGGCATCATCATCATCATCGTCATCATCACCAGAACCATTCAAAAGCTTTTCCAGTAAGCCCCTCTTCCGAAGCTCATCCCTAGCTAAGGCTACATATACCTCCTGAGGGAGTAAATACTTATCAATAGGGGATACAACATCCGAGTCGCGTGCACCAATAGGGCCATAAGTAGGAGGTTCAATACCAATGGTTCTAAAAAGAGAGCGACCATGCTTTCGGCAGGCCATGCTAGTAGCAAAGGCAGTAGTTAAAGCAGATCGGGAATGAAGTTCTTCTACAGCTTGACCATGTCTTAACTCATGATGCACAAGGGCAAAACCGATCACCATGCCCCTCACGTTTGCCTGACATTCAAGGCGAAGTTCCCGTTCCTTGGATATCAGTTCAGCATAATTGGCCGCTTCTTCAGAGCGACGTTTGCGTTCAAGCTCAATTTCTCGAGAAAGCCTGACCGAATCAGCAGAACGACGCTGGCGTTCTTCGGATAGCTCTTAGGTCAATTGCTTAACCTTGCTTTCAGCCTCCAACTTCCGTTCGGATTCACTCACCAGCTGACTTGAGGCATCTTCCCTTGCCGCCTCGGCGTCAGCAACCTGCTTCTTCAAATTGGCTTCGATGCCTAAAACACAAAACAAAACATGAGAATGATATGACGACAAAACTCGCTCAAGGGTGTGAAAGGAGCAGGAAAACAGGAAAAGCAGGTTTAGCTCCCTACTCTCTTTGAAAATCATATATTCAGAAACTCGTGATGATTAGTGAAACGAGGCACCGAGGCATTCTTTCTAACATCTTCGGAAGTAATGACTCCACTTTTGGCTAGTTCTATTCGATACTCATCAATAAGACGAGCAGAATGGTCTTTCGACTTATTAACGTGTTCTTATTTTTAATCTCCCCGAGAAGGCGCTCGGCTTGATCCCCTCTTTTTCTCTCTTCTACGAAAAGACTTTCGGCCTCTTGTCTTCTCGCTCTATAATAATTCACATCTTCTAAAGCTCTGTCCCTTTCTTTCAATAACCTATTACCATCACTTCGATAGCCCTCGCTACTTGAGGCAATCTGAGACGATTGTCGACCCTCTCGAAGTCGATCAATAGCCAATCTGGCCTCTTGAAGTTTTCTCTCGAGCTCTTCCAGCTCGCCTTTTCAAAAGCATGCAGCAAATCGGTTCTTAGCAACACTGCAAAAAACAGATGTACCTAAAACA
>JAJJMA010187326.1:0-10032 GCA_023529015.1 Papaver nudicaule | reverse complement strand
CCTTTTATATAAATGATCTCCTTTCAATATTCATAACTCCTAAAAATCAGTATAAAAGGGTATTAATAGTCAATTCTAAAACTGGAAAACATAATCAACTTAAAACCGTTTCTAAGAATGGAAGTTTTGTTTAGGTTGCTTAGGTGTCATCTTTTGAGAGGGGGTGCATACTATGAGTATGCATATGGGGTCTCATACTAGCTGGACCGCTATTTTAACGACCCCTCACGTCACGTGGTTAGGAGATGCGTGATTGTCTTCCCTCTTCACACTTGTTCAATTCGGTAGGGACCATCTTCCCTCCTGTGGTCCCCACATACTTTAATTTAGGAATGATCCATGTATGCTCATGAATGCATGCATGAAACACATTTCATTCATACACATATGTCCATGGAGTGTATTCCGCAGAAGGGTTGGTCGGTCGGCTGGACCCATACAAGTGTTGACAGCTAGGCTTGTTAGCTGGCTCAAGTTGGGTTTGTCAAGAAAAGACAAAACAGAATATTTGTAAAGTTGGTCTGAAATATGAACTCCGAAACCAAAAGTGCCTAAGCTGCCGGAGACTGGCAACCAAAGTTGGTTCGGCCGAATTTAGTCTTTGCCCAGAAATAGGGTGCACAACCCTTTCTGGTGCATGCTCACTACTCCTAGTCCTACGTGGATATGGTAATCATTTTTAAATTAAAGATTCATCGAGTTGAATGTAAACTGCACTAGCGCAGTAACGCGTGTTTTCAGTCGTTTTTGATTCATCAACAAGTACAATTTGGCTGAAATCGTTTGAACTTTTATAATTGAATTTTTCATTTTGCCAACACACATTTTTTTTTTTGATCAGTAAAAAATATGGTGGTGACAAGTTTTAAATTTAAAACACTGGTATCATTATCTAATGACTTTACCATTGTATTCTAGTGACATCCGCTAACTATTTTCTTCCGGTAAAAATTGATGAAGGATACACGTGATTTACACTTTATCTGCATTCCGATACGATTCTTTTTCCTTTTGATGAAACTTTAGGAAATCATTGAAATACAAGTATAACGGTATAATAACAAAGACAATGATTGTATAATATGCTTTTTATAAGCACTATGATTTGGATCCTTGTGCAAAAGTTATACGTAAAGTGGTTACAAAGACTAGCTAAATGCTCCTTTAGGGGCTCGGCTGGCGCCTCAAAATTACAGCAGAAAGCAAGCTTTAGAGTAAATTTTCTAATGGATTTGTGCTTATCGGGTTGGAATCGATGGACTAGTATAATAAATATTTGGCAATTATTAAAGTTTCCAATAACAGCAAGCAATACTAATAATTCTCCAAGTGGTGGTCGCAGATTATGTGGATGAAATTGTTAGATCTCATCTAAACAAACTTATTAACAAGTGAAATCTTTCTATACCAAGCAATTTGGAGACTGCCAAAACACTAAAACTTTCTTTTTTTGACTCATATACATACAAACAAGACGGGGACGGGGACGGACTTAAATAATTTGTCTTGGACAAGAGTCATAAGACTATATACTATATTCTCCGTTTCGCTATCTAAAATTCTGCGATTAATAAGTTTGGGACTGCTCCACTCATTGCCAGTTGGTTTTGAGTTGGATGTCCACATTCTAATAGGAGCCATGTTATTGTATTCAGTATGTTCACAATTTTTATTCTTTCAGAAGACATTAGCTCGTGCTGAGTTCTTGTCATCTATGACTGACCAATACACTTGGCATGGATGCTAGTGTGGATTGTAAGATTTTCTTCATTGGATATGCTTGTTGTGAAGTAGTTCTTTGGCCGATCTCAGGAACTACGATGGCTATACTTCTGCATTACGAATAAGTTTTGACGGTACGAAATAAGTTGTTCTTTGCGCAGTAACTTCCACCGGAGGTTCCATATTCCATGGTATTCAAATTTGACAAGCGACTTAGGCTTAGTCTTAGGTTTGGTCTTAGTCTTATGGCATTCTAGATTAGAACTTAGAAGTCCATGTCAGATAGAAGACCTCCCCAAGTCTTGTGGTAATTCCATAATGGAGTTCTAGACGTTGAATGAAACAGCGACATGGCGCTGAATGAAACATCACATACAATTTTGGACCGTTGGATAGATACAACAGATTAGATATACAAGAGATTATATTAGATTTGATTAGATTTTGTAGAATATTCTTTTTTGCCCGGTTTGGTACAATGAAAAGCAAATCTTTTCTGCGCTGAATGAAACAACGTAGGAAACTAGATTCTAGTTAGAATTCTAGAGAGAGAAGTGGAATTGGGAAAAAAGGTAACACTTTTGGCTAGATAGGAAGACCAATCTAGCACCATAAGACTTGGAGGATGATGTGAATGTTAGCATGTATGAAAATACACCGTTTACCCTTGGTTCAGATGCCTCTGACATATCACGTAGGAGACGTTTTTTCGATGAAAAGGATGATTGTAGGGGTCCTGGAAGAGATGCTTCAAAACGAAAGCTCCGTGAGGAAAAAGCATCGCAGCAAACAGATGAAAAATTAAATAAGGGGATAAAACTTCTTGAGAAAGTGACAGAACGCAGGGTTTCCAAGGATCAAACATAGCAAGAGTACCTTATGTTGAAATTTCAAAACAAACAGAAGAACCAAGCTACCAATGCACTCTTGGCAGAAACCCAACAAAGAGAAGCTGACATGAAGATCTTACGCCAACCTTTGGATTAATTACCATCTTTTGAGGTTTCCCTCTGCAAAAAATGGACGAACGATATTTTGGTTTGTAATGGCTTTGCTCCTGAACCCTAGGTTAAAAGGATTTATCGAGTTTCAGTTTAAGTTATTTAGAAGTTCATTTTCATGTTTTAGTTAGAAGTTAATTTAGAAGTAGAATTTTAATTTTAAAAATAAAAAGAGTGAACTTTAAAATAAATCATATGTTGGCCATACATCCCAAAAGAAGAAAGAGCAAATTTGAGAAAAAATCAAAAAAACTAGCCATTGGGATTTCTTCATAAAAATTATCTTAAGTCGAAAAAAAAAATCTTGTGTCATTTCAATTGAGTAAAATTGTTCTTACACTCCCTCTACACCTCATAACGGCTAGTTTTTTCGAATCTCCAAAATTCAAAATTCAAAAAAACTAGCCGTTGGGGATTCACTATTTTTCTCAAACATTCATCATTCTAGATAACTCTTTTTCTCAAACCTTCTTCTCAGACCTTCATCCTAATAAATCAAAAGAAAAATTACTTCTACAATGTCAAGTTCATCTTCAAATACCACAAGGCCAACTCGATCACCACAAGAGATACTATCTTTACTACGGAAACCAAAGGAAACCATCTCAACACCTCCTCCAGCATGTCCTACTCGTAGACGTTATCATCACATGAATGAGAAGATAGCTGATGAATACTTTCGTGAATACTCTTCATCTCAAAAATCATTATCTCCTCCTCGATCAACAGGAAAGAAGCCGAGTTTTACTCCATTTACGTGGGATGAAGATCATTGTCTCTTTAGAAATGTTATGTGGTACTATCCGAAACTGGATGAAATAAAACAAAGTCGTGGTTGGATCAATTGGTCACTATTGTGGAGTTATATGTCAAAGAAGACTTCGACGAAGAATCTCGCCAATTAGTGCGAGATGCAAAGGGGTTGTCGGCGCGATAGTGAATCATACACAAAAGCCTCCATGAATTTATGCACTTGGGGAGATTGGTCCGAGGTAAACTTGGGGAAGATAAGACTGGGGATGATGAAGTTCTATCTTGGACGTTGAAGCTATGGAAAAAACGTAAAGGAAAGGAATTCGAGTGCGAAACACATTACCATGTCCTCAGGGTTTTTCTCGTAACCCAGAACGTAGGTTGAGTTATGAGTAATAATTGAAGTTATTTAGAAGTTCACTTTTATGTTTTAATTAGAAGTAGAATTTTAATTTCGATGTCAATGTAATTCCTTTAAGGAAAACTCAATCGTAATTTTCTCCTAAAAAGTGTAAGGAACACAGAAGTTCATTTTTATGTTTTAATTAGAAGTAGAATTTTAATTTTGATGTCAATGTAATTCCTTTAAGGAAAACTCAATCGTAATTTTCTCCTAAAAAGTGTAAGGAACACATTGCTCAAATGAGCAGATGTTTAAATCTACGTTATCAGTTAATGAGAATTTACTTTTATTAAGATACGGTGCAACTTATCTTTATTTTGATTGATTAGTTGGTATGAAAAAAACTCATTTTTTCATAAATAATGTCAGTTGATTGGTGGTGTAACGGGAGTGTGAGAAAATAATGGGTAGAATGAACAACTATTGGCCTTGGTGTAAACCAAGTGTAAGGAAAAAATGTCAAACAGTCCGGCGCAGATACTCAGCGTTATACCATAGAGCGCTGGTTCGAATATTCTCATGAGAATATTCGAACTAGCGCTGAACTGTTCAGCGTTGGCTTACTTTTTGGGCGTTGGATCATTGAGCGCTGGACTGCTAGTTATACTTCCAAGGTATTTATTTCTAGAGAGAGAAGTAGCATTCAGGGAATAGACCACGCTTTTGCTATAACTAGCACTCCCATAAGACTTAGCCTTAGCCTTAGGCTTAGTCTAATGGGAGTTCAACTTCCACGAAAAGCGTGGTCTAATTAATGAATTCAACCTCCAGATCCAGATTTACGTAGCAGTGGAAGTAGAAGAGCTAGATAGACGCTCAATCATGTAGCGGCGAAAAAGTGAATCCGCGCTCAATCATATAGCGCATAAACGAATATTCTTATTAGATCTGATGGCTAATAACATATATTCCAGATCTGATGGCTGAGATTATCTGGCGCTTTATCATTTAGCGCCCCACCGCTATATGATTCAGCGCTAGACTGATGTGTCATGATATCTAGCACTGCTATCTAGCACTCCCCATTAGACTTGGTTCTAAATTTAGCTGATGTGTCATGCTACTTTTTGGTGGATATGGAACTCTCATTAGACTAAGCCTTATGGTGCTCAAAATTGGATTCCAGTTTGCTAAAATCGTGGTCGCTTTTATGAATTCTACTTCTCTCCAGGAAAAAAAATAGCATTCAAAGATTTTTTTTTTTTTTTTTTTTTTTTTTTTTTTTGAATATGAAAGGTTGTATTAAAGGTTTGACCAAAGCCCACTACCTACAAGCCCAGGTAGCTAGGCAAAGTAGAAGCGAGACATGCGCTCTTGATTTTGCGCTCTTTCAAACAGCGTAGATTCGAATATTCTGAGAATTTGCGTTGTTCCAAAGAGCGCGGCCAGGTTGCGCTCTTTGAAAGAGCATACCATAAATAATCTAGTTTAACCTTTTATTTCCTATGCTCTGTTTACACCATTAGCAGTAAGTGTTCACTTAACCATGTTTTCTCACTCTCTCATTACACCACCAATCCACAAACACGTACCATATATATGCGGAAATGAGTCTTTTTCATACCCAATAATGTGCAGTGCTAGGAGCACAAATATTAGGTTGAGTCAAAGGTTCACAGGTAGAAAGTGATGTACATCGACAAAGATGGAAAAGAAAATATTCCACTTAAAGTAAACTCAATTGCTTTCGGATAGAAAAATTCCCGTGTACTGCAACTTTATAGACCCACTTGATCACTGAAGGCTCTTCCAAGTGATGAGCAAACATGTCGCTAAATTCCCACGGGTCTAAGTGAAAAGTGGGTCTAAGGAATTGCACACTTGCCCAATTCAAAATTTTCAAATTATGAAAATCTACTTTTTTTTTTGCACTATGTGGAGGGAAAAATTTGAACCTTTTTTATGTGGCAAACATTTCGTTTATAGATTACGCTCCCCTTTAACCCATCATCACAAATGGTCACATGTTAAAAGTAGTGTTGGAAGTCCATGACCTTAAGCACTTCTGCTGGGCGCTACCCAGTACCAAGGGAACCCATGGCTGTGGTGAATCCAAAAACAACATGTTTTTCAAAATCAGGGGCGGAGTCGATTAAGAGCGAATATCCCTTATAGTTTGTTTGCACACACACTCAGAAACAACTTTTCGATTTCTTTCTAAAAGCGAGAAATCATAAGTTAATTTGGTAACACAACTTCTGAATGTTTTTGAAAGCAGAAAAATTAATTTTTTCTGAAGCAAAACCTTTGTGCTTCTGACTTCTGGAATTGGCTTTTGCTTCCGGAGAAGCAGAAGCCAGAAGTGCTGGAATTGGCTATTAACGCTATAGTTTCCCCAAATCTTAATTTATACTGCATACCTTTGAAGAGTTACACTTACCACTTAATCTGTAATTTACCTTGGCAAAGTAGATTGTTTTGCGTCTTCCTGGCATATTCTGGCTCCGCCGCTACCTGGATATGGTTAGTATGCTAATTTAATCAGATTCGTGAAACACCAGTTACGTTCTGCCTATAGCGAATTAACACGCAAAATTCATTATCAATCCCATTTCATTCACAAGTGAAACAAAACAAAAATTGGTTAATACGTGTTTGATGTATCGATATCGATTCGATCAAGCCATATCCGAGTTGTTCCATTGAAGAGACAGAATAATTACAATATATCCACTAGATTTGCAATATGATTTTTTGAAAGACATGACTGCATATATTAACAGAGAAGCATTACATTGTTGTGTACAATAGTTGGTATGATGTATCCAAAAACGAAGTAAACTACATCAATACCCACCAGCAGAAATGATCTAATGCTCCTAGTAGTTACTAGTGTCAAAGAGAAAGTCATGCATGAGTGACCAGATCGAATCAACCATGAAGAGGGTCGGATGACCACAAAACCACACCACTGTAATGATGCCATGCTCACAAGGATAACGGCAACCAGCCATTTAAAAAAATGACCTGACAGAATGCTTGATACACAGACGAAAAGACGTCTGTAGTTTCCTTTAAGGCAAAAAGGAATAACCCCATAATGATGAAACCAAATCCCCTCCTCATCCTGCCAGAACTTCAATAGATGATTATCACTAGTCCATGAGAGACTTTGAGAAACCGTAATGTCAGATAGGACACAGCAACAGATGCAGACCGTAAACACACCCAAACACATACAGAAAGAGAGACTATAACTACGTAATACTAAGAATACATAAGTATCAGCGGAATTTAAACACACCATCCTCATAATCTTCCGAATTAAACCAACACGACCCAGTTGTAACAGCATAAGATGCTGCATAAAGACAGGGTGATAGGTAAACCAGTCAGCAGAATTCTCATCATCTAAACCGCTGTTGAACCGAACCCAACATTTTGCAATTATGCTCAGGTAAGAAGGATCGCCCCAAGGAATTAGCCCCTTTAAAAGTAACGAAATGAAACCCCAGTCATGATAATTGTAATCCAGACAAACAAATGAAGCCCCTTTAGTCAGGAAGTAGCCGCGTGACGAAACCCATGAAAGTTGGTAACCATGTCAAGACCCTCATTGGTGTGAAAAATCCTACCCCCTCTAAGTGGAGGGTGCGCGTGACCCTCCTTTAAATAACCCCCTAGTTCTAATAACGGCAGCGAGAGACGGGAAAAAAACCCGTTGATTATTTTAGCCTCCACATAAGATCCGTCTAAGTATGAGTTCATCCATTTTGTCCAGATCTGTTGATAGAACCAAGGTAAAACGTGTCTCTTAACTCTCTTCCAAAGTAAGTAAAGTATGAAGTCTAGAAACCCAAGGTTGACAGTCATGTTCCAGGTGTCTTGATTAAGCAAATCTGTGTCAGTGCTTGTCGGAAGTAAAAAAGAAATCATTCTAAGCGACCAGAGTTCCTGACTCGGTAACATCAGCCTGAACTCACTGGATGGAAATATGAATTCTGAATATCGGTGAGTGAAGCGAGTGAAACTGGAAGAGACAGAAATCGTAAAGAACACATCTTCACATCTTCTCCCAACAACGACCAGTTGTTGTACAGATACAGCTATCAGAGCTGGGAAAACAACAACCATTGCATCTAAGAAAATTATCCGTATATAACCTCTCGTGAAAAAAATCCTAGGTTCCTTAGTACAACAAAAGAAGTCTTCCTCAGAACAATCTGGACGAAAAAAGACGACTGTAGAGTTGCAACCTGATTGAATTCCTCCCTTATTGTTCACCAGATTGTTAACGAAATTGGTATCCATTAACAGGTAAAAAACAGTCCCTCCACAATTGAACAAGAACAAGTGATTGTGGATCTTTGAATTCCAAAAACGAACAGGTAATTGTTCTTGATATAAGGTTGAAAAAAAACCAGAATTTTTTGGACCATCCCTTAATTTACGACTTATTTCATCTACAGAGGAAAAGAATGGTTTTTCTGGTTCAAGGGTGTAGAGTGGGGGAATTGAATTAGTGAGAGGGATGATGTTAAGGAAGCACCTAGGAGAATTGCAGTACTTTTTTTTGTGCAAAGGGTCATAAACAGAAAGAACCCAGCTAGGATTCGATTTGATTGTAGTTAGCAGAAATATCCTAAAGCTGATGGAAGGTGGAGGTTGAGAAGGGAAATAGTAGATGTTATTAGAGGTGGATTAAAATTGATGTTGAAGGATGGGGTGGTTGTGATGATGAAGAGGGAGCATTCTTGGATAGAAAAACTATCAGGATTGCTTGGATCGGTTGTGACTCGCTCCTGGTCCTTCATCTTAACTTTTTTCTTCCTCAGAAAGTTGATCATGTCTTCACTGGATCTTGAATCAGATCATGGGTATTCTGCTAATTCAAATTCCTGAGAGAAGGAATCGAGCAAGAGAGATTTAGGAAAATTGAAATTTGGGAAGAAGGTTTGTGAACCGGTTAGATCTGGGTTAGCTCACCGGTTAGTCATTTCCCACTGATTTGCAATATGATGATGATTATCTTGCATATAATCAAATGGTTTAGGTAGTAAAAGTTGCAAAATTGCTTTGTTTACATAAAATAGGGTATTTAGTTAATGATTGTTTGTTACCTAACCAAATGTTTTCTTGTCCACGAAATAATAAGGAATGGATTTCAACTTTTTAATAAAGCCTAATTATTAAAAAGTAGGGAAAACCAAAGAAGGCTCAATCGAGTGGCCTAAATAAAGCCTAAATTCCAAACAGTGGCACCAAGAAAAGATGAATACATAAGACTCACGACTTGGACTACTCATTTTGTGCTCTAGTATTCGTATGTGTTAGTTGTGGTTTTGTTGGATTTTTGGACCACACCCAACAAACCCCTCCATCCATGGAAATCATTTCTAATTGTAAAATCTAACCAATTTCAACAACCAGACATTGCCATAGAGACATGGAAGTCAAGAGTTAGATGAAAACACTGTCAAAAAGACGGGTTTAAATCCAAAATAATTGCCAAATTTTCTTGTCAAGCTTGAAAGGAAAAAGATGGCCATTTTTCTGTTCATTAAAGAAATGTGCTTTTGAAATGCTTTCGGCAAAAACTAATTCAAAAAAATTACATAGGGAACATTATTTTCTGGAGGTAAAAATTGCAGTTTAACTGCAACATTTATATATTTCGCATAGAAGAAGTTGATGCGATTCATGGATTTTTGTTGGAATTAGTCATAATATAATTATGCTAAAATGGCTTTGAAAACAGACGAAAATTTCAATGTAGAACTGTTGTTGATAGTTTAAAATTGTGAAAATTGGCGGGAGTATTCTTCTCCTCTTGACTTTGATGATTAAAGCATCCTAGGCTGCCGAACTGTTAACATAATTAAGATATTTTTGTTTCTTTTTGTTAAATGAATCATCATAGACCGGCCGAGTAGCTTATGGTGTTTTTATAAGTTGAACAAATTAAGGCTCCAATAATGTTTGGTTTTATATTGACATAATACATGATTATCAAAATGAAAAGTAACAGCACATCTTAGTATATTATGAGAAATACTTAGTTTAACAGTAACATTATTAGCATTTTAATAATGCAAACAAAGTTGATTTATGTTTCTCATTTGTTTACTAACCCATGAATTAGGGAAGCAATGTAACCAAATGTCAACTATGCTAATTTTACCCTTAGCACAATCAACTGACTATTTCACTCAC
>JAJJMA010187311.1:0-19342 GCA_023529015.1 Papaver nudicaule | reverse complement strand
TTTTAAAAGTATGATTGTTTTGTAAAACATGTTTCAAAAGTAGGACTGTTTTGAAATTAGCCCTATTTATAGACAAATGTTGACAGCTAAGAAGGTATTAACTGACTAATAACATACTATGCACATGCGTAACAGACACGAGTGAACATAAACAAATTTAACTACTCAACACACAGGTGACACACGCGAGTACAACAGTTATAACTGACAAGAACGGTTTAATGTATTGCTGATTTTTACTCCCCCTCAAATTGAACCGGTGACAAGATGGAACCTTCTTGTCCTTAAGAATGCTGAACCGAGGTCCATGTAGCTCTTTGGTGAAGATGGTTGCTATCTGATCAATAGGGGAAATGTAGGAGACTGACAAAGTCTTCTGTTGCACAAGTTCTTTGACAAAATGAAAGTCCAAAGCCATGTGCTTCATTTTGCTATGAAATGTGCAAATCCTTTAAAAGTTGGCACAAACAAACAATTTCAACTAGAGATTGAGCCACAGCCTTGTATTCAGCTTTAGTGGATGATCTGGATACAATGACTTGTTTCCTTGCAGACCATAAAATTGTTTTTACCTATCATTTGTGGGCCTATTACAATCAACTATCATTAAGATTCTTACGAAACTTAAGCTCTCTTCGTATCTCTTGCAAATACAAGCTTCAGGCGAAACTTGTATTCTTTCAACCTATCGTCCTACTTTAGAGGTGGTGCTGAAAATGGTACCATAGGAGAAGCAAAATAGCTTGGTGTAAGGGGAAATGTAGATCCGTCCTAAAACTAGGTGTATAAGCTCTTTGTCATTTGCCTTTAAATTTGAACTATGTCATCCTCTAACATAGTATAGAGATCTATACTGTGGACTGAAGGATTGTGGACGAGATGGAGCATTTATAGCAAAGGCCTAATTCTCACTGTTATTAGCAATTTTGCTCGATTTCTTTTCAATATCAATTTCTTCACTCATGAGTAAATTATGAAGTTTAACACTAGTGACTAAAGGAGTGCGCATACGAAGTGAAATAACAAATGATCATACGAATCAGGCAATCTAAAAAGGATATTAACAACTAATTTACAATCACAAACAGTAGATCGAACAACATCTAAAGCATCAGTTATTGGTCAATAAGGCCAAAAAAAATCTGTTCAACACCTTAAAGATTTCTTCAGTATCTCGAGCTTCATTTGTTCTGTAGTATGCATGATTGACATAAACGACCACAATTATTGGTGCAGCCCCTCCGACGTAGACCACAATTACACCTTTGTTATGTCGCGAGTTGGCTTTGTTTTTTCCAAAAAAATTAACGCATAACTCGTTTCCGTAGATATTTCGGTGAGTTTATTTAACTCACTGAGGATTTCTTTCAGGCTATAGGTTTTTGGAGGGGATTGGGAATTGATACTGGAGAGAGGCTTGGTGTTTTCAGAGGTATTCTTCAAAATGAAGTTAGGATATGCCAAACTACTTGCCGAAAAAAATCGACAAATCTTGCTAAATCTTGCTGAAGCCATCAGAGATGAATATGAAGTTAGGGCTTTGGTTTTGTTCTAGGCTCAAATCTAAAATTCCATTCATCTAAAACTTGCTGAAGATAACTTCATTACTTGGAAAAATCTTCTTGATTCAGTAATTCAGAAATTTTGTCTTCGAATATATCTTGATGGCTCTTTTCCCTGCCTTGTTCAATTTACTAATGTTCATAATCAAAACAATGGAGTTGTTAATCCAACTTATACTGACTGGTGTGATGAGGATGCAACGATTTTTATGTGGCTGAATTTTATCATTTCTGATTTCGTGTTACCTAAGTATATTGCACCCATTATTAGTTCCAACTTGTTCTTTACTAAAAGTGCGATTTTTTTATATTTTAATCTCTCATTTTCATTTCGCATATGGTGTTTTCATAGTGGACTTAAGGTATAAAATCTCACCAAGTGTTGAGTTGGAAACTTATCAGCACAAAATTCTTTACTGGTCAAAGAAAATAAAAATCTCATCTAGATAGAAAAAATATAAGATAAACAACATATATCTGGATCTGAATTTGATTGATCCAAGTAATAAAATAGAATCTGAAATCTCAAATAGAGATATAAGACACCAAATTATATAATAAAAAAAATAAACATGAAAAAAAGTTTACGTTCGATAACGAAATTTCAGAAAGAACGGGTAAAAAGGAAATGGATAGTGAGAAGCAGCAATAAAAGAAAAAGTTTTTAAAAAAAAACATACTTCAATTCCATGACATGTTGGGGGTGTTTGGCCTCAATTCCTCGATATGTACTAGTTGTCCACTTAGTTGTACGTGATTCTTTCAAGTAATATGTATTTGGAGGGTATTGGGGATTGATAATGGTGATATATTTGGTGTTTTCAGGGTCTTCTTCAAAATAAAGTTAGGGTATGCCGAACTACTTGCCGAAAAAATCGACAAATCTTGTTAAATCTTGTCGAAGCCATCGGAGATGAAAATGAAGTTAGGGATTTAATGTAGTGACTCTTTCACTAGTAATACCACTTTGTGATTTAATGTAGTTATGCCCATAATATTTTGAAACTCTTTAACAACATCAAGACAATCGCTGAACAAGAAACAAACAACATCCTAGACTCCAGCAGACTTATCTCTTCTCCCTTTAGCATTAATTGGATTCTCCAGAAAGTCTCATAGATTAAATCCTTGGATCCGAAACATTTCAGTTTCGACAAAACAAAGACGGTGACAAAGCAAAATCTATAAACTCAAGGAAACACCGGTTATAGTAAGATTATAAACACAAAGAAGAGACCAAACCACAATACTAGAAAATGAAAACTACCTTAACTAGGTCCAGATAATGATTAGGGCCAAAGATGGCTTGATGCAAAACGGAATCTCATCCAGAAAATCGGCCAACTTTTTAAATTTGCGAACGAGATCGTGATGATCTCTGATAATGTGTAGTATCTGTAAACATTTCCAACATCAGATCAACCAGCTATAATATATCATTCTTAAAACACTTCAATATCAATAAACACTTACCAGTTTTTTAAAATCCGGGCTAAACATCTCTCCTTTCCGAACTTGTTGACAAGCTTCATACATAATGACAGCCGAGGAGTATCCTCTTTAAACTTCTCTTCAACTTCATTCCAAAATTCTACAAACATTTGAAATCTATGTACTGCATGAGCGTCCTCTCGTTCAAGAAATTCCACCATCATTTCATCACTTTCATCATCTGAGCATGGATAATCCACTAGAGGTCTCACCTCTTCCTCTTGGTTATCTATATATAGTCATTATAGGGACTTAGGTAACACATGGGAGAACCCCAAAATCAATTCTGGATAATCCATGATTATGGACTTTATCTCCGCGACACAATCTTGATTGTTGATGTAGCAGCAACAATGGCAAAAAGAAACAATAAATAATGTATTCATAAACAAAGAGAAAAAAACTGAAAGTAAAATACTAAGAAGGTATATATAATGAAACATACAAGATGGTGTTGCGCATTGCACAAAGGTTGGAAAATAATAAAAAAGATTTGATTCAAACAAGTATATACAATTGGATTCATCCTCTGAACAAATAAATACTAGATTCCAACATTATATCTTTAGACAAGGCTAAAAATTAAATTATTTATAGAGTGTGAGAAGAAGCAAAACCTTTTTACAATAAAAAATTGTTTCATTAAGGCTACAATCTTGCGATAATCCTGTGCATCAAGAACTTCTTGGGCACGAGTCATTAACCAATCATCTACCACCCACTCTTGCAATTCTTGAATAGTGAGCTCTATGTGTTCAGCATGATCCATCTTTACAATAACCTAAAAAGAGAAGATGATTATCAATGTCTAGATTTAAAAAAAAAATGCCCTAGAATAACCAAAATATGCAGAAAACTACTATGGTTGGTGATGAAGGAGAAACAATCTGAAGGGAACAGATACCTTGAAAATGAGAAGAGGAAGATTTGTTGCCCGGGTTCCTTGGGTAAAGATGGAAAAGAATGTTGTTGCAATCAAGACTGGAAATGAAAAACAGAAATTAAGCAGTGTACTTACGAATGGATATCTAATATTTCAAAACTGAATAACAAGTGAGGAATAAGCAGTGCAATTACGTATTCAAGATCGAAATACAAAAATTAAAAGAAGAAAATGAAGAAACCAAGAACTAGAGACGATATTTAATTACTTGAGTATGAAAAGCAAAGCAGCAGTGGCGGTGGTTTCAATTTATCCCGTCTTCTTTCAATTTCTGTAATTAAATACTGAAAAATTAGGGTTTATCTAAAGAAGAAGAACTTTAAATATGATCGATTATATGAATCAAAAATAAACAAAAATATCCTAAGATCAATCAGTAAGAATGAATGTATTTTCAAAGAAGAAAAGAAGAAGAAGACGAAGAAGAATAAGAAGTGAAAATGGAGATTACCTGACGCGTAGTATTCGTGCCGGAAGAGAAAGATAAATCGGGGAGAAATTCTTGTCGCAGAGATTTTGAGTGTTCTGGAATTTGGTATTTATGTAATCACGTTGTATACCGCTTTTAATCAATAAAAATAACGATACCAATAAAAATAATGATATCAAAACAATGGAGTTGTTAATCCAGCTTATACTGACTGGTGTGATGAGGATGCAACGATTCGTATGTGGCTGAATTTGATCATTTCTGATTCTATGTTACCAAAGTATTTTGCACCCATTAGTTCCAACTTCTTGTTTACTCAAAGTGAGATTTTTCTTTTATTTTAAACTCTCAATTTCATTTTGCATATGAATAGTGTTTTCATAGTGTACTTAAGGTATAAAACCTCATCAAGTGTAGAGTTGGAAACTTATCAGCACAAAATTCTTTACTAGTCAAAGAAAATAAAGATCTCATCAAGCTTACTGTATATGTAGATAGAAAACAATATAAGATAAACAACATATCCGGATCTGAATTTGATTGATCCAAGTAATAAAACAGAATATGAAATCTCATATAGAGATATAAGCCACCAAATTAATTAAAAAAAAATGAAAAAAAGACTACGTTCGATAATGAAATTTCAGAAAGAACGTGTAAAAATAAAATGTATAATGAGAAGCATCAATAAAAGAAGTAAAAAAAAAAAACTTCATCTCCATGACATGTTGGGGATGTTTGCCTTCAGTTCCTCGATATGTACTAGTTGTCCACTTAGCTGTACCGGAGATGACTGTATAACACACAATGCTAGATCAGAACGATAAAAGTACACACCACGATATCGGTGTTGCATGTTACATAGAATGAAGGATTAGTTATTATATATATATAAAAAAAAAAATGAAACAACCAACTCCACCTGAATTGAAGTTTTAACACCCAAGAGTATCTTCAAACTCCACGCATGGAAAAACCACAAAGTCCTACAGATTCAGATCTAAAAATAGTCAGTTTATATTATTATGAAGATCCAACGCTTCTTTTGCAAGGCTACAGGTGAGAAAACCTAACCAATTTTCACCCATTTCACTAATTTGAACCAATTCAATCCAACACTAATTAAATCATGTAAACTACAACTACAACAGATAAGACAGACAACAATATGGAATTGAAAAAATGCAACAAAAAAAAAATGAAAAATTCATTGTTATAGGAGAGGCAAAACTGCTCGATAATGTTCACCGTCTTTATTGTACCAAACTTTCCAAGCACTTCTTTAATTTGCAAAGATGTGACATTCGCTGATAAATTCATTATCTGTACGGTAGTTGCTTGACTTGCAGTAGCTTTCTGCACCTTAAGATAATTGTGCCCATAAAACTGAAACTCATGAATGATGTCGATGTGGTCGTTGGTCACGAAACAAATCGCTTCGTACAAATCATGGATATCAATCCTCTCATCCCTTAGCATTGCTAATATCTTCTTAAAGGTCTCAAAGAGTGTTTTCTCACACCCAAAACGTTTCTGAACAAACATAATTTTTTATTGCATTACGATCCCCAAGAGCGTCGTCAAATTCCACAAGTGCAAAAATAATATCCTACAGATTAACAACCGAAAAATAGTAATTTTATCTTTCAGCAACACCAATATGGAATTTAAAAAATAAAACACTGTTAGAGCATGGCTCGGTCAACCTCACTAAGTGTCGTATGTCAAGCTTAGTTGTCAAATTTAGTGATCAAAACTCGACCGCTTGCAACACACATTAGGTAAAGACTTCATTAAGTTAGCTTTAGGTTGTGGAAGATTTTGGAGGGATTTAGAGTCACTACATGAAGAGTCGAAGAAGATCGATGAGCAACGAAGATATCCAGCTTCGCATTCAAGAGGTTAGTGAGTCTAAATGATGCGATTCCATTATCTTTTACACTTGTGCTACAAAAGACATAAACATAACTTAATGCTTGAGATTTACGTTATGACTTGATCACTTGTGATCAATGTGTCTTAAGAGATAACTCCACGGTATCGCTTGCGGTATTATTGTTGTAGTTATGACATTCTATATTGCTTAGAGATTTATTTTCTTCTCCGTCTCTAAGTTATATAAGGTTTTTCCTAAAACCTACGAGTTGGATAATAGTAGTTGTGATGTTGTCTCTGTAATATTACGAGATTTAATCCATCACAGTATTGTGTCTCGACTTACCTCGTCTTACTCTGTCGGATTGATTAGTACGTACTTGTATGTGTTAATGTAATCGAGATCGTGACTCACACTTATGTTGAGTAGACTCGATATACCGTTTTTCTGAGTTCGACTTCTATATTGTTGTTTGTCTCTGATTTCGAGAGTTCGGAATCATTCATTTGAGTATCTACATATGAACATCTAGAATGCCATATCACACTTTTTAGATTTCGAAACCATATTCCTGTTATCACAACTTATGAACTTTCAGAGTTTGAAACCTCAATGTAGCTTTTGATAAAACTGAATTTGATTTCGAAACCTTAATCTGGTTTTGCATCCATAAGCTATTCGGTCCGAAACTTAAATCTAAGTTGTGACCAATGAGAAAACTTGAGTTCGAAACTATGTTTGCTGGCTAACAATGACTTGAGAATCGAGACCAATGTGTCTTGACCATGTGTCTAAAAGGTCTATAATAAAGACCCCTAGGGTTTCCTAAAGGTTTATGTGAACCGGGAAATACAACCTGTGCGTCAAAGACAAAAAAGTGTGATGTTAAAACGTCTCTTGACCACATGGACTCTCAAGTTCGACACCAAAACATTTGTGACGAGATTAATATGTATTTCTTGTTTCGAAACCTTAACCATGGTTTTGTTAAAACAAAATCTAAATTTCAAAATCTTAATTTGATTTCGTTATACGGAATCTAGATTTGGAAACCTTAATTCGGTTTCAGTTATATATGAACTTTAGGATCTGAAACCTAAATTTGGTTTCTGCCAAACAGAATGTAGATTTCGAAACCTAATATTGGTTATCTCATAATGCGTATTTTCGAAGTTCAAACTCTATCATGTGCTTCAACGAATCAATGAGTTTGATATTCTCAGTTTGAAGTTTGAATTTGTTCATCTTCAATGTACAACTAAGTTGGTTTGAGTCATCGTCGGAAATATGGTTCGTCCCTCTAGTTAGTTGACACATGATTTCTGATCAATACTGTACGTGATTAGATCTTCCTATGGATATACTACTTGATCAAATATTCAATATATTTCTCTTTTGATATTTTGATTTGAATTCTTGGATATCATTAACGTGATCATCTATATAGGAATCGAGAATTCAGGAGATTCAACATTTTGCTATTACTCGGAGAATCATACACGGTACTTTCATTGGTATATATTTATTGTATGATTCAGAATGTCCCTTGAACCTACGTGTTCACTTGTCCATATCTGCGATGATACGTTTATGCGAAACGTTAGCCACATTGAACCAGATTCCACTTCCACCTAGGATCGATCTGGCCCGTCCAGCAAAGCCTAGGAAGTGAGGTAGACATTATCAAAGCTGATGACTACGTTAATAATACCTTAAGAAGATTTTCGAAACAAAAGGACACGTTTTCGAATTGAGTTCTATCCAAGGGAGCATATTTGGTAAGCACTATATTTCGAATTAATGAAATATCCAAATATATCTTTTGAGTATTATTTGCTTTGAATGCTTTTGGCCAAACATTTAATGGAATATCTTTTTCATTAATGTAAAATGCTAAAGTATTAGATCTCATTAAATGCTATGAGTCAATGTGAGGAATTTTGGAATTGTTATTGAATAAGCTTTAATTGTATTTCAGAAATTAAGTTAGCCTCATTTCAAAGCTAAGCCTTAGTCAATATAAATAGGAGTGTCTTCTCTCCTAATTTTTTTGTCCCTCTACCAAGTTTCTTCTTCAGAATTGTAAGCTTGTGTTTATTCACTTTTCCTTTTAGTCTCATTTAAGCTTTTGCTTTCGGTCTGGATTAATGCAAGTCTTCTCTTGGGGATCGAGAAGCTTAGAAGTACCTCTTACGGGAAACTAGTTTATGTTTACTAGTCTTCTTTGTATTGTACTTGTGTTTTGTTCTATCACGTCTATCAACACCTTGCGATCTTGTTTATTCTATGGTCCTTCTCTTTTGCTATAAGGCCAATCAAGATCGTTGTGATTAGAACATACTCGTATCTATTAACCTGGATTTGTCAGCAAGCCGCTTTCGGTTTGTGTGCCTAAACTATAAATATTGAGTGGAATCAAGATTGTTATTATTGGATTTATTATTGCAGGTACATCGTTCTTCACGGTCATACATATTGTACTGCATTCATTTATTGCTTGATTCAAACTTGAACGACAAGGTTGCTCTTTCAGGAGTTTTGGTTTTGAAACCTTTATTAATATCTCGAGGGGTTTATTACCAAGTAAACTTAAATATCCTCGCTCTTGGTGTAAAACGACTTCGGAGAAATATCTGTAAGTTTCCAAGGATATCATCTAGTGATTTTACCTGCCGCTATTTGGTTGTTGTCCATAAGGTTGTAGTCGTCCGATTGGAGGTCGGGTAGCGATAGTCTTCACGACGGAAAGTGGAGCAACTCTTAGGCGAGACAGTAAAAGACGTTTGTTTGTTTAAGGGAGTACATGTGCGTGACCACCTTGCTGTGGTTGGAGGCGTAGGAATACTGAGGGGAAATCAATGTGACTAATAGTCGTATTAGGGTCATATTGTCTGCACCAGCTAGTCCGAAGTCAGAGAGTAGGTGTGTTAGCGGCTTAATTCTTAAGAGTATTCAAACTGAACGAGGTCCCGGGGTTTTTCTTCGAGTTTGTAGTTTCCTCGTTAACAAAATTCTTATGTGTACTTAAAGTATATTTGACTTGTCATTTATAATTAAAGTATCGTACTTGGTTGTTGACATAGCCTTTCGGAATCTTGTATTGACTCCCTTGTGTGAATAAATCAGTTACGAAAGAGATCTTGTTCTTGAGTTCTTGATTACACGAACCGTTCAAGGTTTGACACTAAAATAAAAGATTGGTGGTGTACTCGGTACCCTCGTCTTTTCAAACACACAAAATAAATAAATTAGAATATATGATACTATGTTGTCTATAATAAAACAGAGAAATAACATCAAGCATATAAGTTGGCATTGAATCAACCTTTCCTAATAATAAAGTGAACTATGTACTTCACACTACCGTTTTCCTACTGAAATGGAGTACATGACAGTCTTTCAACGTCGATAAATAAGCAGTAGATAAATACATAATGTAATGGAGGATGTAGATGCTTGTGGTACTCAAGAGTTTGGGTTTTGTTTTAGATTGTATTCTTAGGATTACTAAGACACCAAGTTGTATTCTTAGGATTACATAATTGTATGAAAGTAATGTGAACCTAAAACATGCAAGATTAAGGCAATCCTTTATTTTTGTCTTCTTATAATTCTAACCAGCAAAAATACAAGATAAATTTCTTTCGGTCTCTTTATGTGTTTTCATTGCGTGTTATTATGACATTATAGTAGCATTGTTACATCAAACTTGAGTCGTGATAGGGTGTACGCTCCTATATATGTGTGAAAAAGCAGGGGTACCAGAATACTAACAACTTTTCGTTTGGGCTCGTAAGTCTTATGGTAAGATATAGACCATCTCAAAAATCAATATCCAAATCTGATAACCGGAGTAGGATCACAAGTGATTAGTCCAACTCAAGACAAGTTATGGCAAATCCCCTGGATGGATTATAGACCAACTCGACGGTTATGAATAACGTACTTCTTGTGTTTGCTTTAATTATATAATCAGAGAATATAATGCAGAAAGTAAAGCACACAAGACACCAGAGATTTTTTTAACGAGGAAACTACGACCTGTAGAAAAACCTCGGGACCTCGTCCAGATTGAACACCACACAGTACAAACAGTCTACAAACACTAGCCTACTATAAGACTTCGGTCTACGATGTAGCAGAGACCAACTCCAGCCCTCCAAGCGAATTGGCTACTGTCGCACTCCTTACGTCTCTAGATCCCCCACAAATCGTCATGCACTTGATTCCCCTAGCTGACGTCCTTTACAGTCCCAGGAGTTTCTTTAACCGCTGTTAAAGGCTTATGTCAACAATACCGGCTTTGCAACCTTAATTATTGACTGTATGTTTCGAACTGTCCTCTTCAGTTTAACATACGTAAAGTGACTTCCTTCGGATTGCTCCAGGTCATACGGAAATCTACTTACAAGCGGGGGTTGACAAGTAAACCGAGTAAATTATGCCCAACTTTTCTCTACCTCAGTTGTAAAAAGAATCACTCAAAAAACTTATACAACTGGAGCTAACTAGGTCTTACAACACCGAGTTCAGCCGTGCGTTGCTTCCTTCAACCTTGTGTGTAACGTATCATCTCTTGAATAGCCTTATTGCAAAAGAGAAGGACTATGGAATAGACAAGAACGTGATCAGGTTACCAAGGTTACAGGTTAATCTGATAACAACCACAGAGGTACTTTATCTCCTACCTGTGCTTCCCAACTATCAAGAGAAGTCTTTATAGTCGTTAGGTAAATCCCACAGAGGACTGCTACCTAATTGAGGATGACTATACCACAACAAGCTTACACCGAAGTGCAAAGAGTTTACGATCAATTCCACAGAGAAACTTCGTGTATGCTTGATGCTTGTGGTTTTCGTTCTTTAACCCTCTATTTATAGCACTCAATAAGATAGGTTTCTTTGAGGTAAAGAAACTAGTTTCTTAACCTACAAGTTAGTAAGTGCCCGTGTAAACGAACCCGTTACTTGGCTTGCACACAAAGAAACCCTAGTTATATCTCATTTGGAAATCTTTTATCTGCCAAGTGATTTGTTAGCTCAAAATCACTTCAAGATAGATATCCAACAGACAGAGATAATCTTTATCTTATTGACTCATTGAGATTCGTTAGATGGACCACAAAAGATATTCTGATAAGCACAAGTCCAACTAAGAGATAAAAGAGTTAGTTGTTTAACCCGTGTGAAATTCCCGCAGAATATTCACTTGGACGGTTCGTGAACCGTCCGTCTGAATTCAGGCCAAATACATTGAATCTGGTGTTCACGTACATGTACGTGTAAAGATCAACGTTTGAGACACATAAGAAATTTTCGGTGCCACTGTTCACGAACCTGTTCGTGAACCGCCGTCGCTCAGATTAGGGTTTAACTGGATCCGCTGGAAGTTCTGGGCTGGGCCAGTACTTAGACGTGTTATTACGCCCTCAACTATAATCCATTGGACCATGCTCTATAGTACTCCTTTACATTCATCCATTTTCCTACATGTGATTTGCAAGCAAACCATTGCACTTGAAAGTGTATCGAATCTATCTCATGCATCTTGTAACCTTAGTATTGTGGGAACAAATACTAACATAACTCATGGTTATGTAGACAAGAATACAAAATCTTAACGCTACATCTCTACTAAAGTAGCCGACTATTTCGAAAGATAGAATAAGTAGAATATAAGAATTTCCATAAAAGTCATAACTCCTACTAACCTTTTGTCGATGAAGAATATTTGATGTCTTCTTTATATTCACTGTCTTCGTCTTCAAGGTCTCTGCTACTTTCTATAACCCAATTCTGAAATCTAAACTCTAGTAGGCTAAATCAAGAATTGTGTTTTGACACCTAAAACTGACAACCATATTGACATACCAACGCTTGTGGGTTTGACCGGACAATGCCCTAACAATGTGCACGTCATAATTGCTCTTGAACCGAAAATGCAACGGACTAACTGAGATTCAGAACAAAGATTTTAGGAATTTATAACTAAGAGGCCTGCTAATTGATGTTCTCATCTGGTTGATGTACCGTTTTTGTCCCTAAGTGTTGTTTCCCTTATTCAGTAATTCATGGGCCTGGCCTAATCAGTCGAAGAGGAGGAAAGAAATGCTCAAGTTAGAATAAAAAAATGCTTAGGAGACGAGAGTGAAGATTTGAAGGGTGAAGACTTACAAAAGTAAAGGAGGCTACAACAACAAAAAAAAAAAAAAAAAAAAACGAACATTAACTAAAAAACAAAGAAGAACAACAAAAAAGGAATTATCACAAAAGTAACAACAATGGGACTTAAAAAACTAGTTTAGTCTCACAAAAAGAGTCGATATTCACCAAGCACGTTCTTTTCTCGAAGTTCTTACTGGTTTGAAGTTGAATTTGGAAAATAATTCAATGATAAACGTAATAGCAGCAGATATGTCATTGAAAACTCTCTAGCAAGGAGACATAGAGACAATATATTAAGGTATGAAACGAACTAGTGATTAAATTTTCTTTGTTAAACCAGAAATTGGTAAACCCTCATTGCACCAATTAGACGATACCAAACAATTGCTTTATTAACTAGAATTTTGTCACAAGGAACTGGGTCTGGATGCAACCTTTGCAGCTTTGTAATCCTCTCTTAGCTAAATAAACCTGTGAATTAAAAGCCAAACGGGAGCAAGAAGCTCGATGTTTTGTTTTTATTTAATGTGACCGATTTATTATAAAAGGAATAGTGGAAGAGTTATAAGTGGTGTAAGTGGTTCACATAAAAGTTACCTCTGTGTATCCTTTGGGATACTTGGGGTTCCTTCTAACAAGGTGGTAAGAATTTCAGGGTGCAAAAAATGAAGACATTGGCCATGCTGAAAAATGAAAACAATTTTATTTTAAAGATCAAAAATATATAAAAGAAAAAGAAGAAGATAGAAACAAAAAACTTAAGAAATTACTCACATCCCCAACAATTCAAACTTCTCATTAATAGAAGGAGCATTGAAGTTGTGTACATATCCTCCATACTCTATTATGTCACATTTTAGCTGCAGCCCACCATTTCAGAAGAGAAATAATAAAGTTCACTAGTTAGAAGATGGTAGACACACTTCAACAGGTTGAGCTAAATAGTGGAACATTATATGTTGTACAATCGTCAATATTAACCGGTAATGAAATGAAGAACATTACCTGGGGTTAAACGTATACTTCTGCCAACGGCTAAGCAGTCCTTCATGCAACCGAGTTCCCTAAATTCATAAAAATACTTTTACTATCAGTGGACTGGAAAAGGCGGTAAATATAATTGTTCATAAAATAAAATAAAAATTTGAGCTTAATCAATATTTGAGAGAAATGGATTACTATACCAATTCTATAAACAAGCTTGTTTGTTTCGACCTTCAAAAGCAGTATATGAAATCTCTAGCACAAGAAAGGTACGCAACAACTCTGATAGAGAGAAAAGAATAACATTACGAACCAGTTTTTTGAATTTATAAAGTTTAGATCGGCGTTAAGAAGTCGCACACCTCGTACATGCAGTTATTGGACGGTGAGCATGTTCCATTCCAACTTTAGGTGAGCGATAATTTGTGGTCTTCTGTTCAGCAGAGAGTAACCGTTCCACCTACACAATAGTTCAAGAGTGGATAATAATTGTCTCACACATTACATATACAAGTATAAATTGGTACATCAAGAGATCGATTTCAATATGAGGAGATCCATTCCTAACTCAAGAAATTTATCACGAAAGGTAGACATTTATTGTTAAGCAAGAGAGATCGATTCCTTTGAAGAGAAATCTATTCATTGGTATAAGAAATCGATTCATAATGACAAGTGATAGATTCCTCTGAGAGAGATCGATACCTAGCTTAGGAAATAAATTCTTTGCTTTGAGTAATTCATTTCCATACAGATACCAAGCACTTAGGATTCGATTCCTAACATTGGTGATTGATTTCATAAACAAGAAATCAAATATTAGTCTGTAAAATGGAACTATAGTAATGGTCTTTTATGCTTATGCATTTCACGAGGCTCCAAAGCACAGTACGACCCAAAAATGATTGCGAACTTCTTCATCAGAATTCCACAAGCTCGTTCCTCATCCTTCTTATGAACCATTTGTACCTTGTTAAAATGAGACATTAAACGACCAATATATCATCCTACGGTAGTTGCTTGTACGCTTGAACTAAGATTGACCATGTTAGATAGATTCCCTCGGCAAGATAGTACCCATGAGTGTAACTATTTCCGTTGACTGTGAAATTGACTGTGGGCTAGGCCGCGCTTTAGGTCTTCAAACAGAGGCGATTTGTGCAAAATATTTATATAATTTTATGAAGGCATAAAAAGAAAACATACCATATCCAACAATCATAAGTAGCAGCAGCTTCCTGTTACATCCTTTTCACTTCCAAAATAACTGTCGGTTTGGGTAATGACCCTGATACTGACTTGCCTAAAAAGTAGGGCATCCCAGCCACAACCAACGCATGCAGGAATCCCCTTTCCTCATGTTATCCTAACAGTTATGCAACATCATCATATGTTGGTTTTCATATATAAAAGCATTTGTCTAAAAAGATTAAATTACTTCACACAACAGAGGAAATAGTATGTCGTTGTTTTTTCCATCCGAATATTCTCATCAGCGGCGTCCGTCGGTATCCCATAACCTAGAATCATTAGAGTTGTCATAACCTTTTGCTCAACACTTTGACCTATAATATTAAATACATCATACTAATAATTAAATTGAGCTTCTACATGCATCAGGATATTTCGAACTGTCCTCCACAGTTTAACATACAAAAGTTACTTCTTTTAGATATGATCAAGGTTATACCGAAATCTACTTACAAGAGAAGGCTGACATATAAATCAAGTAAACAATACCCAACTTGTCTGTAGCTGTGGAAAGAATCACTTAAAAAAATTACACAACCGGAGATAACTAGGTCTTACAACATGAACGTGCAGCCGTACGTTGCTTCAATTAAAACCCTATTATCGCGTATCTGTTCTTGAATGACCTTATTGCAGAAGAGAAAGACCGTAGAATAGACAAAAACGAGATCAGGATACCAAGGTTATAGGTTACTCTGATAATTACCACAAAGGTATGTTATCGCCTACCGTTGCTTCCCAACTCTCTAGAGAAGTATTTATAGTCGTTAGGTAAATCCCACGGAGGAACTTCAACTTAATAAAGGATGACTACCGCTACAAGCTTACACAAAAGTGTAAAGAGTTTACTCAGAATATCGCAGAGAAATTTTACGTGTGCTTGATGTTCGTGGTTTTCGTTATCTAATCCACTATTTATAGCATTCAATAAGATAGGTTGCAGTGAGATAAAGCAATAGAGTTCTTGTGCTACAAGTTAGCTAGTGAACGTGTAAAACGAGCATGTTACTTTACTTGCACACAAAGATTCACAGTTTAAACACATTTGGAAATCTTTTAACATTTATCTACCAAGTAGTTTGGCTCAATAACTACTTCAAGATAGAGATCCAATAGAAATGTGAACAACTGAATCTTATTGAACCATTGAGATTCGTTAGATGGACCACAAAAGATATTTTCTTCACAAGGATCAAGTCCAACTAAGAGATAAAGAGTTATCTGTTAAACCCGCGTAGCAATCCCGAAAATTGCCATCAAGAGGTTCGCGAACCTCCTGGACTTGGAAATAAAGGCCTAAAATATCGGATCTGATGTACATGTACATGTACATGTATGTGTACAATTCGACGTTTTTGGAACTCGGGAGGAAAATCCGGAGCTTTTGTACGCGAAGCGGTTCGTGAACTGCCTGATACTAAATTAGGGTTCTAACTGGATCAGATCAAAGTTCTTGGGATGGGTGTACTTTAGACGTAGACACGTCCTGAACTATAATCCATGACTCTGCTCTAGAGTACTCCTTAGATTCATTCTCCTACATGTGATTTGCAAGCAAACCATCGTAATGGAAAACGTATTGAATCTATCTCATGTATCTTGTAAACATAGTACACCGGGAAAGTATACCAGCATAACTCATGGTTATGTATAACATCATCTCAAACACTATAGTTACTACTAAAGTAGCCGGCTATTTCGAAAGATAGAATAAGTAGAATAGAAGAAATTTCATATAATGTCACAACTCCTACTAACCTTTTGTCGATGAAGAAATTTCATATTATGTCTTCGTGGTAATCTCTGTGTTCGTCTTCAAGGTCTCAACTACTTCGTCTATATCCCAATTCTGAAATCTAAACTTTAGTAGGCTAAATCAAGAATTGTGTTTTGACATCTAAAACTGACAACTAGCTTGACATACCAACACTAGTAGATTTGACCGAGCAATGCCTTCACAAAGTGATAAAATCGTTAGCAAGTTGAATCAATTGCAATTTCGTCCTCAACTTAACAACATGAGTAGCATAAGCTTGATTGAACTGATCTGCAATCTTGTTCCACAACTTGAAAGCAGAATGTGCAGCAACAATGTAAGGAATCACTGAATCAGACACAATTGCATCAATAAGAAGAATTAGAGTAGCATCATCATCTTGCCACTGAATGAAGTGCGGATTGATCTCATCTTCATCATTCATATACATTGGAGGACATGGAAAAGTACCATCAAGAAAACCAGTGACACGAAATTTGTTACAAAGAGATAAAATCAGAAGTTTCCAAGTGTTATAGTTGTTTTTTATGCGTTTTAGGGTAATAATAGCTAAAATAAGAGTCAACGGTTGCTTTGAGAAAGGTTTTTCCACCATTTTGTAGAAGAAAAAGTAAAGTAATTGAACTAGAAAACAACAACGAAATTCTCAGAAAACAGTAAAGAAGATCTCAGAAATGAAGTAAACTAAAGAGAAAAGACTGAGACCTTTGAGAGATTAAACTCCATTAATGGAGTAGAAAAAATTCCAGATCTGGATCAGAGTTGCCCTGATACCAAGATAAGACCAGAAATAAAAGCAGAAAATAAAATCTCTTATTACAGAAACTCGCACACTACATAACAATACCTATAGGCAAATGATGACAGCTAAAAAACGATTAACCGACTAATAACAGACGATGCACATGTGCGACATACACGAATAAAAATAACAAACTTAACTACTCAACACACATGTACAACAATCATAACTGACAAGAACGGTTTAACTGTATGATCTTCATAGTGAAATTTATGAGCACAAAATTCTTTATCGGTCAAAGAAAATAAAAATCTCATGCAGATGTCATTGTAGTACAGTGGTAAAGTCGTTGGGTGATGACACCGATGACCTGAGTTCGAAACTCATCTGTATCGGAGTGGGAGGGATTTTTCTTTATTTATTTGCCTAGCTACCTGGGCTTGTAGATAGTGGGCTTCGCTCCAACTTTAATATAACCTTTACAATTCAAAAATAAAATAAAAATCTCATCAAGCTTACAGTGCTCCACTTCCACCCCAAGGGTTAAATCGTGAATTCTCTCAAATGGAATACTCAAAATGAATTTGTATTCCCTCCTGGCGTTAAGCGATGTCATCACATTTTTTGTTCCTTTGTGGTGATTGAGTCCTCCGCCAAAGAAGAACAACGAAGCTTAATTTCCCCACCCGTTGTTTTGGTTGTGTCTGCCATCCTGTTATTCTTGGTCTTGAGTTTTGTTCCTCTCTCACTGTCCCTCACTTTTTTTCCAGCACTCTATGCCAAATCCTGTTTTGTCTTTCTTTCTGTTCACCACAAATTTTCATTTCATAATCTTCTAAAACATGTTGGTTAGGAGACCCACATTAGCAATATACAAACCATCTCTTCCATAGACGTTATTGAAAAATTCTTTGTTAGGACGACTCCCCATGGTTGATGAAGCAAAGCCCAAGCTCGTTCACAATCTAAAACTTCCCCAATAGCAACCCCACCATATAATGGAGTTGGATAGATTTACAGAGTGGTGAGGATGTTGATGCTTGTGGTAGCCAAGATTTTGGGTTTTGTTTTTGCTTGTATTCATAGGATTACTAAGACCCCAGGAGACACCAAGTTGTGATTGTATGAAAGTAATGTAAAACTAACAACAAGCAAGAATAAGGCAAACCTTTACTTTTGTCTTCTTGTAATTCTAATCAACACTGTAATACAAGATAAGTTCCTTTCTATCTCTTTCTATGGTTCCATTGCGTGTTATGACTTTATAGAAACATTATTGCATCAAACTCGAGTCGTGATAGGGTGCGTACAAGTTAATCACTCTTGAGCGGAAAACCCATCAGACTAAATGCGAGCTAATTCGGGGAATGAACAGACACATGCTAATTGATTGATGTTCCCATCAGGCTAATGTATCGCTTTGGTTCCCAAGTGTTGTGGAGGACGCATTCATGGGCCAATTCGGTTGAAGAGGAGGAAAGAAATGCTCGAGTTACAAAAAAAAAAAAAAAAATGCTAAGAGATGAGAGTGAAGATTTGAAGGGGAAACTTGAATAAGGAGACCAAAACAAACGAAAAACTAAGACAGAAGAAGAACGATAACAAATGATCACGAAAGTAGCAGCAGCCAGCAAGAATGGAGGCATTTTTCTGACGAATATAAGCAATTTTTGGCCTTGGGACATAGCAAACTAGTTTGGGCTCAATGTCAATCTCGACATGGAATGAAAGATTAGTTACTAGTTAGTTTCTCGAAAGGCCCATTAAAAAAATAGGCAACAAACGCCTCGTAAGACTGGCAACACATATTTTGTTCTTTTTTGGTTGTGTGATGTCTGCTGTCGTGTTATTTCTTGGTCGTGAGTTTTGTTTCTCTCTCACTTTTTTTCCAGCACTCTATGCCAAATCCTGTTTTGCCTTGCTTTCTGTTCACCGAAAATTTCATTCCATAATCTTCTAAAACATGTTGGTTAGGACTTAGGAGACCCACATTAGCAATCTAGTCATGGATTCCTAAACCAAATACAGCTTCACATCCTTGTACCATTTTACAAACCATTTCCTTCCATAGACGTTAATGAAAAAAATCCAGCACCCCAGAGCTAGAGTTACAGAATGGAC
>JAJJMA010187306.1:26192-40220 GCA_023529015.1 Papaver nudicaule | reverse complement strand
AAGCCCATTTATAATCGCATTAAACTTCTTAACATCATCTTCCAACACCGATTTCTCTTTCTCAAGCGCATCCCTCGCAGACGGCTGCGTTCTCAAACTCTCAATTCTCTTCTCAAGTACAACAATCTCGTCCTCCAATTCCTTCACCTTACTCAAAACCGAGTCCCTCTCAAACTCCAATTTCTCTCCAAACTCGTTATCTAACTCATCAACTAAATTATCATCACCGGCAATAAAATACTCGTAGCTTCTCAACGCGTAATCAAGTAACTTATTAGATCTCATACTAGTCAATGTCGATGTCTAGTTATTAGATCTAATATGATCATTATACACACAACATTCAACTAACCAATGCATCACAGCACATAAATTAGGCCAAGCATGTGGTGTACCTGGTGCTTTCAAAGCCGATTTCGTAATCTTAAACGGACATTTCAAACCTTCCAACAGAATCGGTAGTTCCTCATCGATTTTCACTGGTGTAGTTGAATCAGCGTAACCTAATCGAACGAAGAGGAATCGGAGAGCGTGGGTGATATCTTTAGCAGATGGGAGTGGTGGTTTGAGATAGAATGGAGTTTGATATGAAGCGAGATAAGCATTAATGGTTTTTAGGGCTTGATTCTGGTACCGTTTGTCGATTACTGGTACATCGTGGTTGCGACCGCCGGTTGAGGTGCTAGAGCGGTGGTGGTTGCCGGTGTTGATGCTTGAGAAACTGGCGTCGGAGTCTCTAGGGTTGGTGTTGTAGCTGATTATTGATGGTCGTGGTTGTGGTGGTGGTGCTGGTTCGTTTTTAGGTCTTCTTCCTCCGCCTCCACCACCACCTCTTCCTCTTCCTGTTCCTGTTCCTCTCATAACTATTTCTCTCTGTATGTGGATGAGAAATTGGGGGTTTGATTTTCTGATTAAGGATTTTGAGATTTCTAGGGTTTTAGAGATGAGGAAGGAAGAAATTATTGGAAAATGATTTTGAATTTCGGAGAAACGAAAAGGGGGAAGGTAATTGGAAATTTTGAAAAGTGTGTCCGAATCGTATGACACGTGTGAGAATCGAAAAACTCAATTGAGTCACTCTGTGAATCAGTCAGTCAGTGACACTATGTGGTTGCTCAAGTCACTCAGACTGCTGGTCAATGTTCTGAAAACCGGCCCGGCCATCGAACCGGAAAAGTTAGTGGGTCAGGGTCAACTGGTCCAACCAGTGCTCTTTAGGTTATGTAAAGAAAAAAAAAAAACTCTTACCTTAAACCCAAAGCCTAACCTAAGTCTTTACATTTAATATGAACTTACTTAACTTTTATTAGTAACACTCTTTACATTTTAAGCCTAAAGCCTAACCTAACTTTAAACTTCAAAGTCAAAGCATTCTGTTCTGTATCTCCCTCACACGCCACCTCTCTCCCTAACTTTATCTTCCTTATCCCACCGACCAAAAACAAAATCTTAAAAGGAAAAAACCACAACAGTAGCAGTGGCAAATACAGCAGATCTATCTTCCCTATGTAAAAACTAATATCTTTCCTAATCTTTCTTTTCATTCTGTCTTAGATTTGGTTTTCTTTTTTTTGTTTGATATGTAATTTGATGAGATCTGATTTTTTGAGCAATCTAGAAGAAATCGAAAATGTATTGATGCAAACTTAAACAAAGATTTAATTTACATCAAGGAGAAAATAATTTCTATAGATTTTGATGGATGATTAACTGAAATAAATTCTGGTAAGTGTGTTTTCTGGTCATGTCTCATTGATGAAAAAGATTCGAAACTATCGATATTTGAATGAAAGATAGCCGGAGAGTGATAATTTTTGGTTGCGAACGGAGATGATTTTTTTCCGGGTTGAACCATTTGGATCGTACTGGGTCGGCGGTTCACCGGTTGGACCGGCCGGGTCACCCGGTTTAAACAAAGAAGCACGGTTTTTTGGAAAATTACTGGGTCACTGTTGGACCAGCCCAGAAATGTGACTGGGTTGCCGGTTTACTGGTCCGACCGGCCGGGCCGGTTTTCAAAACACTGCTGCTGGTAGAGGGTTTGGTCGGGCGGGTCTGAATTTGGTTTCTTTCTGGGCTTGAGTCTTGTTTGGACTTGAGATTCTCTAACCTAGTTTTTTTGGGGACTATGGTGATTAATGGGGACTGTGGTCCTTCAAAAATCGTCATGGTTTCCCTCTTTGTACTGTGACGACTTGTAAAAATCGTCACGATTTTTGCTTTCTGCTGTGACGATTTTTGGAGGACCACAGTCCCCATTAAATCATCACAGTCCCCAAAAAAACCAGGTAACTTAAGTCCTTTGTTAGAATTTTTTCCATTTTTTTTTTTTTGAATGAAGGTTAGGGTTCTGACTTCCCTACATACTTGTTTACACATTACATTTTCAGAGTGTAAACCAATTTTATTGGACGACCGAAGGGAGTCCTTATGGATTCACTATGGAGGCTAAAATGTAGTTCGTTGCAACGCTTTTTTTAAGATTTTCAACGACTCAATTGAACGAGAAATTGTTGTTGGTTTCCGAAATTGATTTGATAATTGAAAAGTGCTAATCTCCAAATTTAGTTACACACCATCAAATCCGTCAGATTCTCAATAGGTTGGCCGTTTTTTGCGCCGGAAAATGGCCAAAAAACTGTGGTCTAAAGTGTTTGGCGACGCTTTTTTTCAATTTGATCAAATTGAATGAGATTTGTTCATCATTTTGTAAAATTGATTTCAAAATTGAAGATAATAGGTACCCAATTGTTATTAGACCCCATAAACTTGATAAATTAACATCATTAGCGTCTTCAATTAAGATGAAATCAAAATAATAATGAATTGGGAACAATTATATGCGTTGCAGAATTAAGTTTCCCTTCGGTCGGCCCCCCACCGTGAGTTCATGAGCGGTTATCTAGTTTTATTTTTAATTTGAAAGGCTATATAAAAGTTGGATCAAAGTCCACTACCTACAAGCCCAGGTAGCTATGCAAAGAAATAAAGAAAAAATTCCCCCCTCCACGATGTTGACAGTTTTGAACTCAGGTTGTCAGTTTAAGAGTCCAAACCATTAATAAATCATCTCATTTCCTATTAAAAAAAAAAAACAACCTATGTTTCTAAGTCCTACCAACTTTACGAAAAAAAGTAATGCTAATGAGGGTGTAACATTAAAATATTGTTAATAACTTAGGGAGGTGTAACATTGCTTTTGTGTATCCTTAAAAAAAAATTATGGCCTTGGTTACGGATTGACTTAATGCTGTAAGATCGAAAATGATTGAACAACTCTTAGAAAAAAGAGAAACCGAAAAGTTTCAGCTTAGAAACCGACTTTGTGCTCTGGCGATAGTCAAGGCGATTAGTCAAAATAGTCAACTATAGTCAAACCATCAATTTCTTCTCTGATGATGTGATTCTAGTTGCTAGATTTGCTGATCTAATATTCCTTCTTACTTGATCTTCTTTTGTATCACTCCTGCTTGTTTGTCTTCTTCTCTATTTGTTTATGAAAAACCCCTTTCTTTTATGCAGGCCAACCATATCATCTGTGTCCTGAATGCAAAGTTATTGATCACAATGATAGTACTTGCCTCCAAAATAAACAACTTCGCATCCAAATGGAGACAGAGCTGAGAAGCATTGATCATATAAGGCGAATTATTGCTGCCAAAACTCCTACAGATGAGCCATCTCTCTATAGACAGCACAGCCGACAACGAAGATCAGTCTTGCGCCCACTTCCCGAACCTACTCCAGCTCAAAGTATTGAAGTTGCCACTCCGCAGACTGCACCAATCAATATGGAAACTGCAGTAATTCGCAAGAGACATCGTCCTTCTTCTCCTATGAGTTCTACAAGCACCAGTGCGGCTATTTCTGATATGGATATCACTGAAAAACCGAATGAACCAACAGGTTGGCATCTATCTGCTGTCCAAGCTCACCAAGCCAATATACCAAGAGATGCGGGCCATCAGGTATTTACTAGAGTAATCTTTTATTTTTTCTTTAATCGCCAGTTTTTCCCTTTTCCGCTTTCTACATTCTATCGCTTAAATTTCCATAAAGTCTTCTATTTTATGTTTTCTGTCTGTTATTTCCTGGCCCCTTTGACTGGTTTTCTTTTCGTATTCTCGTGTTTTTATACTACTATGAAAATTTTTGCTTGGAATTGCCAGGGACTTGGTCCCAAGCTAACTCGTGATCACCTAGCTACTTGTGTCTTTAACTATCAGCCTGACATTATCTTCCTGTCTGAGACAAAGTCTGGTGATAAGAAAGTTCAAACTCTTTTGGCTTCACTGAATTACCCACACTTATGGTCTTTAAATACTAGAGGCAGAGCAGGGGGTATTGCTTTACTTTGGAAAGAGGGTGTTCAACTGGAACTCATGCACTATACGTCTTCCATGGTCAATGTCATCATCCATTCGGGTCCAGCTAATAATGAATGGGTTCTCACATGTTTATATAGTTCTACAAACACTAATGAGAGACAACAACAATGGCAAATAATTCGAGATATGGGAACTCATATGGATTTACCGTGGATAATTATGGGAGATTTCAATTCTACTTTATATAGTCATGAACGACAAAGTTACAGCATCCACACTGCTCCTTCTCATTCTGTCATAACTTCAACAATTGATGCTTTTGGGTTGACAGATATACCTTTTACAGGTAATCCTTACACTTGGTCAAACCGTCACCATGATTCTACTTTTATAAGAACTCGATTGGATAGGGCATTAGCTGATAATTTGTGGCATCGGGTATTTCCGAATGCTATTCTACATAACCTTTTGCCTGTTGGATCTGACCATGCACCCATATTATTATCCACTGATCCAACTCTAACAACTATATCCAGACCATTTCGAGTATATGAATCGTGGTTTCAGCATCCCACATGTAAGCCACTTATTAGCAGTATATGGCAGTCTACTACTCATGGTTCTGCAGCTTCAAATTTAGTGCATAACTTATCTACTACAGCCACTGGTTTAAAGCATTGGAAGCGCGAAACGTTTGGGGAAGCGGATACCAATATTCGTTCACTTCAGCAACAGTTAGCGCTACATCATCAAGCTGCGGTGCCAGATATCTCAGCCATCCGTCAAGTTGAGAGTGACATTGCCAAATGGTATGACATTAAAGCCCGTAATGCTTATCAAAATTCTCGGGAGAATACTCTTCCTTATCAAGATAAAAATGTCAGATACTTCCATGCTAAGGCAAATTTTCGCCGTCGAAGGAATCAAATTGATACCATTCAAGATTCTGCTGGTCAATGGCATTCTACAAGAGCTGATATTGAAGAGGTCCTAGTTAATCACTTTCAAAGAATCTCTACAACAGTCAACCCTGATGTGGATATGTCTATCCTTAATCTTATTACACCATGTATTACTTCAGAGGAAAATGAACAGTTAACTGCCGTCCCGACTGCTGATGAAGTTCGTAATGTGGTGTTTCAAATTCGATCATGGGCGGCTCCGGGGCCGGACGGATATCAAGCTGGCTTTTATAAGAACTGTTGGGATGTGGTTGGGCCAGATCTCATTGCAATGGTCCAAGAATTTTTCCAGACAGGTACTTTATTGCCTCAGCTCAACTTTACTTTTCAAACTCTCATACCTAAACATAGTTGTGCCCATACGCCGTCCGACTTCCGCCCTATCAGTTTATGCAACATCACATATAAAGTTATATCTAAGTTGTTGGCTATTAGGTTGAAACCCTTGCTTTCAAAGATAATTTCCCCATGGCAGGCAGCTTACGTTCCTGGTCGTAACATCATGGATAATACCATCATTGCACATGAAATGGTTGAATATATGAAAAGAACCAAAGTCTTTCCAGGGGTTATTGCGGTCAAGCTTGATATGGCAAAAGCCTTTGACCGCATGGAGTGGACTTTCATTCTTCAAATCATGAAGCACTTGGGCTTCAGTGATAGATGGTGCTCTATCATTCAACAATGTATTAGTACCACCACTATTTCGTTGCTGCTCAATGGTTCTCCAACAAGAAGCTTTTCTCCTTCTCGCGAACTCCGCCAAGGTGATCCTATTTCACCTTATTTGTTTATATTGTGCATGGAGGGATTTAGTCGAATCATTTTGAATGCTGTTTCTTCTAAATTTATTACCCCTGTTACACCAGCAATCAAAGCACCTCAAGTATCTCACTTATTTTTTGCCGATGATTGTATTTTGTTCACGCGAGCTTCTGGTTCTTCGGTTACCAACCTGCTTCAACTCATTAAGCAGTTTTGTGATGCTTCGGGTCAACTTGTTAATTTTCACAAGTCTAGTGTTCACTTCAGTTCCAATTTGAGTCCTGCTGCTAGAGAAGATATTTCTACCATGCTGAACATGACGCCAATGCCACTTAATGAAAAATATTTGGGAATTAGTCTATTCATTTCTAAGAACAAAACCAAGTGTTTTGATGGAACTGTCTTGAAGATGAAATCCAGACTACCAAATTGGCAAGGAAAGCTGATTAACCAAGCGGGTCGTACTACACAAATTCAATCAGTGCTGAACACCATGGGTCAGTACCAAATGGCATGCCTTCATTTACCAGATACTACATTGGCGCAAATGGATTCTGTGCAGCGGCAATACTGGTGGAGTAAGCGACGTTCAAGGGGTATATACTTAAAGCGTTGGTCTTCTCTATGCTATCCTAAACGTGATGGTGGGCTGGGGTTTAAAAATTTAAGAGCTACTAATGAAGCCTTCCTTACCAAATTAGCTTGGCGTATGATCAATAACCCTGATGCTATGTGGGTTAAAGTGCTAGAAGCAAAGTATTTCCGTAATTGCAATCCTCTTCATACCATTCGCAGAAAGAAGGGTTCCTGGGTCTGGCAAAGCATTCAAAGAGGATTAAAATGGGTCCAACAGTTCCTTGTTTGGGAAGTGGGTGACGGTACAACTATCCGAGCTCTTAAGGACAAATGGATTCCAAGTACTGCAGCTTCTCGTTCACCTACTCAGAGTGCTCAAATGCCAGATATAAAGGTTAGTGAATTTATAACCCCTTCGCTATCCTGGGATATTTCATCTCTTCGGCAGCACTTTTCTCAGCCCCAGGTACAAGCTATCAATTCCATACACTTATCACCAAACACTAAAGATACTATGCGCTGGTCTCTTACGTATAGTGGTGATTTTACTCTAAAATCAGCGTATAGAGCAATATTACACCACCTATATCCACCTCCGGCTACTTTGTATACGGAAAAATTTTGGTTAAGCATCTGGCATCTACAAATTCCTTATAGGTGTCAATTATTTGTATGGAAAGTAGCTCATCAGATTCTTCCAGTTCTCAACCGACTGGCTCGACACAGGCACCTAGAGGATACTTGTTGTTACTTTTGCCACTCTCAAGAGGAAACAGCTACACATCTTCTGTTACACTGTCCGTTTGCAACTGCTGTATGGTCTCACTTTTTCCATCAGTATACTGGGGAAATTACATCTCAGCACTCGGTCACAGATTGGTTACGAGGATGGACTAACTTCGATAATACGTTCAATTCCAGAGATAGTCATAAGATCAATCTTGCGGTGGTTATCATGTGGCATATTTGGAAGGCACGTTGTACTCTAGCCTATGAGCAAGTCCCCCAGTCCATACAAGCCATTATTCATCGAATTAAGGAGTTCTGTAGACTATCGAAAATCAGCTGGCAACTCCCATCAACTGTTCAGACTTCTCCTGCAATTCAGCATCACCGAACTCAGACTCAGATAGTGGATGGCTCTAACAATGATACTTACTGCTTCCACATGAATGTGGATGCTTCCATTTTACCTAACTCTAATAATGCAGGTACTGCATTTGTCCCAACCACCCGTTTGAACTCATTTGTTACAGCAACAGCAGCACCAAAGTGGGCAAGGAATATAATTCATGGAGAAATGTTAGCTTTACATCAAGCTCTGCAGTGGTTATCTTCTTCTCATCTGTCTAATGTTCTCATCAACTCTGATTGTAAAAAACTTGTTGACGCGTTGCATGGGTCTGTTAATAGTGTGTCATGGATTGATAGGTCGTTGTTGTTAGAATGTTGTAATCTGTTACATAGTCTGTCTCATGTTTCAGTTCAGTATGTCAGTCGAGTCCATAATAAGGCAGCTGATACTATTGCCAAGTTAGCAAGGTCTTACGTCTGTAGTGTGCAATGGTGGCATAATCCACCTGCAGTTATACAGTCTTTGTTTCAGAGGTCCCTGTAACTTCCTTAAGCTTCAATGAAACTGTGGTTTTCAAAAAAAAAAAAGAGAAACCATTTGTTTAACTTAAGCTTGCCAAAAATATTTTCCTTTCCCAAAATTATCCCTTACGACAGGGACTCTTGCTTTCAATTAAAACTTTGTTATATAAATCTAAGAAATATTGAGACACTGACAAAAAAGAAAATTGTGATCGATGTGGATTTGAGTTTCGGATCCATGTGAGTCCAGTTTGAAGGTGAAATTCTTAGTGGCGTCAAGGTTTGGCTGATTCTGTCCAAAACGCCACTCCAATTCAGTGGTATTTGAGCATGAACCACCTCCGGCAGCACCATGTTCAACCGCATTCTTAGTTGCATTATGTCCTCCATCAATTGAAACCTGATATCTAGTCTCGATATTTGCTCTATCACCAACTCTGTCAGATGATTCTGCATTGCTTGAAGCTCCTCTTGAGCTCTTCGAACCAGTAAGTCCTCCACCTTCCACTCTTCCACCGATGGCCTTGGAAACACTTGAGAAAACAAGTGCTGTAGTAGACTGTTGGACTCCATTATCTTGTTTATCACTGCTTGACGAATATTCACTCACTTTTTTCTTTCCCTTACTTGTAACTTTCAAATCATCAGTTTGCTTGTTATTAGTAGCCTTTCCACTATCTTTGCATGTGGAATTATTTCCTTTTTTATTGACATTCCTTCTCTGTGATGCTTGCATTTCACCATTTAATTCACTAATTTGTAACTGTCGCACATCTCTTCCCTCTTGTCCACCCTTGATTGCATTCTCTTTACTTCTTCCGTTACCAACTTGGGCATTAATTGGACCATTAGTAGTGTTAACCTGAACCATGCCAGACTGGGCTAACTGATCTAATGACTCATTGTCTTCTAACGTAGAAAATCTGTTTGTTACCTTTCTATTACCCTCTTGTGACTTTTGACTTGCCACTGTAGTACCGTGACCCTTTGGCTTATTCCTCCTGTTGGATACCAACATCCATGGACCAAAGCTTTCATCCTTGTTTTCTGGACTTTTTGCACCTGTAACATTGAGAGAGTTAGAAACAGGAACAGACTCTTGCACAATCAATGGACAATTTTCTTTCTTATGCGACATTTTTCCACAATGAAAACAAACCATATTCACACCTTCATATTCTACTTTTTGTTTAATGGAACCAATTTTAATTAAAGGAACTAAAGGTTGATCAGTAGAAACCTCAACACACACTCTAGCAAATTTCCCTCTTAAAACCAATTCAGTAGTAGTATCTACTTTGACTAATTTGCCTAGCTTAGCTCCTACTTTTTCTAGAACAGATTTATCAAAATATTCAAGTGGGAGCTCAGGAAGCCTAGCCCAGACAACAGTAGTATTCAGTGATGCTTCAGAAGGTTTGAAATTCGGGGTCCATCTCCTCATTGACAAATGATGACCACCAATGAAAAAAGGACCCTGGAGAAGAGCATATCTATAATCATTAGGATTATCAAATTTGAATAAGAAATAATCATAACCAAGATCAAGAATTTGTATCTTACCTGTTAAATTCCACATTTGATTAACCTTATAAGATATATATTTAAAGCCTACCGTCTTACCGACAACTTTACCGATCAAGCAGTATTTCCATGGTTGAATTATGCGTTTCCTGGTATCAATATCTAAAGAGATAGATGGAATACCGTCTTCATTATCAACCTCACTCCCTGTCACCGTTGATAAACCTTCAAATTCCACTTCCAAATCCTGCAAACCCCAATTTTGGAAGCAACTTTTCCATCTCAATTCAGAGTTAACAAAAGCATCTCTATAAGAGATGGGTTTTGAGTTACGCTGTTGAATTTCTCCACTTTCCCTCAAATTCTCTTGATCCACACACATACCATCTGATTGGGTATTAATTTCCAATCCTTTACCTTGTTTGCTTGATTGCCCTAGCTCCGTATACGAATCAATCATTTGGGCATCATCTACATCAATACCGTTAGCATCATCAGCATCCTTTCTTAATTGACTTCCTCCTGGTTCGATTGTACCGTCCATGATAGCTTGCTGTTTGTTAATCATCACAAAATTCAAGAAATTGCAACTGAGTTAGCAGCGATTTTGGAGCCGAGTTTTCGCCCGATTCACGCTCTGCGTTTCTCACTATCTCTTATTTGATTTGTTTATCTAGCTATTCATAATTTGATTTTATCTCTTTCTCATTCACATTCTATACTGCGAGTATGGTCTTCTCCATTCTTATTACAGCAAATCACAACAACCATGGCTAATGTACACCGTTGAAGATTTCAATTTGAATTCGATTTTAGTTTGTATTTCACGTTCTTATCCACTTTGTTTTTGTGTTTTGGTAGTAGATTGGAGATTCGGATCTGCGATTCTTTTTGGCTGAATACAGGGAAATGTAACTACTGTAGATTATGATTATTTAGGACCAATTTTTTTTTTAAGAGAATCGATATTTCAAGTTATGGATTTCAGATTTTTATTGGAATTTTTAATAACTATATGACCGCTACCACGGTGGGAGTGGGCCGCCCGACCGAAGCCAAAAAAAAAATGTAAGCAAAATAATAAACAAACTTTAAACTCTACATTGTTGCATTTGATAATTCTTGCAATCGCTTCTCCTCTCGGCGTCTTTCTGGAAGTGCCTTGCATTCACCAATTCTTGCTTTTCTAACCTTGCTGCCCTATCATTCTCGCTTGCATGTTCCAGCTTTTGAGATTCAGCCAGCACGATGAGCCTTGGGCTTTTACGGGGCATGGAGCTAGAAGCATCTTCCTATCTTTTCCTCTTATCTCCTGCAGGTTCCAGCTTTTGAGATTCAGCCAGCTCAATGAGCCTTGGGCTTTTACGGGGCATGGGGCTAGAAGCATCCATTTGCTAAATCAACTTTGACGTATGCCCATATTTTGTGAATGTGTATGCTTCGGTTATCTGCAATCGCAAAGGATATATGATTGTCATGTAACGTGTAAAGATAGTTGCACCAACCTAGCAAACTGTGTATATCATATAAGTTTAACATATTCACTAACAAAAGGAATATGCAGATATCAATAGCAAATGTGGCAAATATTATCCGAGAAAAAAACGTTTATATGCATGTGGTGAGATTAATTAGTATGTGGAAAAGGACATACAAGACTACAATCATAGATGACAGTACATTGTGGTCCATTATTTTGATCTTGAATCCACTATGTTCTTTAATGAAATGAAAACAAATCGTTACATGTACATTGTGTACCTTTGTTTCTTAATTTTTGCTGTTAGGCTGGGTTACACTTACATGTTAGGCTGGGTTCGGTATACTATAGATTTTTACTTCGTGGAACAAATCGTTTATTATTGTCTAGATAAATTTTTGCCAAAGCATGAGGCGCATCACATTTTGGCAAGAGATCAACCACAAAACACGAGAAATGCAAAATAAGGATGTCATGCGTACAAGTGTTCTGTGTCAAATGACGTCGTCAGAGGAAGTGTTTAACCATTACATAGGTGTTAAATGGTTTACAATATCCTCCTCTGTGCGAAAAAAGAAAAGGAAAGAGAATGTAAACTCAACTAGCTCTAGCAATCTAATCTACCGTATATGTGCAACTATAACAGTGTTCGCAAAACCATTGTTATCGGACACTGGAATACAATTGCTATTCTTCCAGGGATTTAAGGTTAATTCACTAGGTTCCTGTTTTCGTCAGGGCTTTAAGGTTAATTCAAGTCTCTCATCCCTGCCCAGGGCTAGTAAGGCTCTACTGCCCTCCTGTGTAGTCAATTGTTGTACCTTATACTCTTGCAGTGAGACAATTCTCCCAACCAGGACCAGCAATATATTAGCTGATAGGATAGATAGGTGAATTCTTGAGAGTCAATTTCCCTAAATCCCCTGCCTTCTGTAGCTTTTTACCTAACCAGTTTTCCTCAAGTAAATAGACCGATAAGACCAACAGAATTAACTAGTGGATCTTGACCATCCATCTAAAGAATCGGGGAACTTCCTGATTCAACCTAAGTAAACATACATTGATGAAGAAAAGCACAAACAACCTAACAAGGTAGCTCAACTCCAATTTGAAAATTAACAAAGAAAGCCAATACTAATAATGTAGTAACACACACTCACACTGATCTGGATACTAAGAATTTTCTTATTTGTGACCCAAAATTAGCCGAATTGAACACAAGGTATTTAAACCTCAACCTCAAATTCTAGAAGAATTCCTCAGTGACATTCCAATACAAAATTGAACCTTAATACTCAATCACTTGCCAGAAACTCAAATGCTATAACACTTGAAAACAAACCTGATACCCACCAAGATTACTATTCACTCATTGCCTTTAAAATCCCCAAACTAATAAATTGAGAGTAAATTAGGTATTTTGACGGATATCAGAAGCACAACTACATGTCATTAGGGTTTACAAGGAGGATCGGTATGTATGGAATCAACACAAAAAAAAAAAAAAAAAAAAAAAAAGAGCAGAGTTTACCGTGGCCGGTTTTATTGGATTGAGTGAAAGAAGAACGGAGCAGACCCGTTGGATTTAACCTTAATCAGTCCTTCGAACACCGTCATCAATCAATGATGATGTTTTCTTCAATTGAATGAAACCCTAACTCTATAACAACTGAATCAAACCATGAGGATATGTAATTGAAACCCTATGAATTAAACTTTAAAATCCATGTTTGAAAATGAATTTGGTGTTGGGTTTATTGATTGATTACAGTTGAATTAATATGTGTTAATTGATGGGGGAAGAATTGGGCAGAAGAATGTGAGGACGATGGTTTTTTTTCTTTGGGAAGGGAAAAGAAGAAGTAGAAAGAAAAAACAGAAAAGAAAATGGGATTATCGGGACTCGAAGCTCGCACCTTTGTGTCGAATTTTTACAAATTTAACCCCTCACATCTATATTATTACGAAAATGTATTAAGGAAAATGAAAACACGGGAGGACTACTTAGTCATTTCACGCAAACGTGTGAAAACCGGACAGACATTTTGTTGTTAGATCTGACGGTTGAAAATCGATTTGGCAAGATCCTACGGCTCAGGATTCTTATTGGTTTCAATCTTTTTGTGTCAAATTGAAAAAAAAGTCACTATTCAATGGACACAAAGTCATCATATATAGGGTCCTCCCTCGCTTCGCTCGGTCGGCCCAATAATAGAAATGTCAATCTTTGCAGATAGGTTTTCTCCTTGGGGTACGAGACAGACATCCAACTAATCTTATGCTACATCGTTATACAGTGCCGGCTCTGTATTTTGTGTGGCCTAAAGCAAAGAAAATTTTGTGGCCCCTTGTTAATACATGCTACCATGGTGTTTGGGAAATGTTGTTCAGGCTAGGAAGTGCTTGTAAAGAAATGATCCTTCTTAATATTAGTTCTGCCTTTCTAGGTATGGAACTGAAATTAGTGAATGTCTGATTCATGATTAACCCTATTAGTTGAGTCTTATGCCCTTTTGCGTGTATCTTCATTGTCTTAACTTAATATACATCACTTGCATAAGGGAATCTGATGTCCAGTACTACTCAAAAGTTTCAATTACTAATCAATATTCAAGGTATAATCTGATATTATGCCTTATAAACTAAATTCTAGATCTCAAACTCATATACAAACTGATAAGCACAAGAAATATGATTAAAGAAGAAAAATAATGAAGCAAAAATAACGATGAATCAACTTAAGAAGAATAGTAACATACATGAATTGATAAACACTAGAGCAGTAATATCAAACCCT
>JAJJMA010187306.1:0-26092 GCA_023529015.1 Papaver nudicaule | reverse complement strand
TCGGAGAGGGGATGGTCTTCAATGGATGATAACCCGACCATTTGATTGTTTTTCTTCTTCTTCATTAAGATTTGCTCCATGGAAACAGGAGTATTTTGCCCAATATCTTGACCGGCGATTTGAAGAATCTGATATCTGGAGATCGCCATTGTACTTGATAAACCTATAGATCGAACATCAAAAACGAAAAATAAAAGCAATAGAAACATTGCAGAAAAAATCGCCATAATAGCGAAGAAACTAATCGCCCTAATAGCGAAGATAAATCGCTCTAATAGCGAATATATTATTGAAAACAACATACTAATTGCAAAATTAAAAAATCTTTGCTCAGATCTAGCAAAGGAAGAAAAAAATGAAAAGTTTCTCTAGTTTTTGGAGAAGGGAGGGGGAGAGAGAGAGAAAGAGAATAGATTTTTTTGGAGCAGTAATATCAAACCCTACACCTAGAGCAGTTATATGAATACCGTGGGAGATTTTTAAGGGTAGGGGAATTCGTTTCTTGTAACAAAAACATCAACAGTTTTTCTTTTTTGTGGCCCCCTCCAATTTGTGGCCTCAAGGAAGGCTTTGCTTGCTTTAACTGGAGGGCCGGCCCTGTCGTTATAGGTACTTTAAAATTCCAAGATCCCCTTTATTTTTTTTGTTGTTGTTCTTACAGTGAATGAATACTATGGTTATTGATCTAATTAGAGAATTAATGTTTCTTCTCATTGTGCAGAAGTGGTGAGTTATCAAAGATTGCAACTTTGAGTATGTAGAAACTTAGTAAATTAATTGTATTTTACCATTAGTAAATTTGATGGTTATTAAACCAATAGAGAATTTTTTTTTCTTATTCATTTTGCAGAAGTGGGGAGATTGCATTCTAGGTTCACTGAATCAGCTTTAAACTTTTCTATCCTACGTTTTCCTTGTGATGTATGCGAGCTACGAGATTGGAGATGTCTGCCTTTGAAAAGTACTGCATAATTTAATGTATAATACAATTTTGTTTCCAATGAAAATAAAATGTAGAATTGATAAAAGAACGTGAATTGTTGGTTGCTGAGATGATTTTTTTTAACTGTGAATGTGAGTTGTTGGTTTATGAGATGTATTTTGTTCAACTGTGAATGTAAATTGAATTCAGTAATAAACAATAAATAAATACTAGATTTTTTTTTGTTTTTAATTTTATTTCTTATTTGATTTTCATTTGAATTTTAATTTGAGAAAAATAAAGGATCCAGAAAAAAAGTAATATTGTGAAATGCACATATTGACGGTGAAACAAACCGTCATAGTTATTTTTTACGCTGACGCTTTTGAACATGACAGGACACTTGTGGACATTGATATGTGACGGTTTACAACCGTCGTTATAGCAACCCATCTACCGTGTCACTGACATAGGTGACGGCTATAGATTTTCTATAAACCATCACTGAATGGCTACCGTGACAGTTCTTAACTGTCACCTTTGTCCAATTTTGTACTAGTGATATACAATACTAAAAAGTGTATTGTTTGTACGGGAATACAAGTTCTCATACAAAACACGAATATTGCTGATGATGATGTAAAACATGCATAAACATGAAAATAAGGAAGACACAGATTTTACGTGGTTCGACACTGTTGTGCCTACCTCCACGGGTGAATCTCCTTGGGGAGTGATATTTTATTGATTATCAGGGTACAATGAATTTAGGGTTTTGGAAGGGAGGAGACAGATTTCTAGGGTTGCCATCTTGTGGCTGATTTCTGTATGGTGGAGTTGGGATCCCTTTTCTGGGTTTATGTCCCCTCTATATATAAAGTTACAAAATATGCATTCTACCCTAATTCTGACTCTGCAAATATCTTGGGCAACAAGGCTTCTGGAAACTTCTGGGACCTTCCTCTAGCTCTCCAAAAGTAGTTCTGGCCCAGTCTGTAAGGAATAGTTGACTTGACTGACAGTTGACTTTGGCTTTGACCGATAGTTGACTTTGAACAACTTTGACCGACGGTTAACTTGGACCAAATTCGGTCAACAGTTGATTTCGACCCTCCTTGACCAGCAACTGACTTTGACCGACTCCGGTCAACGGTTGACTTTGACCATCTTTGACCAGTGGTTGACTTCTCTCCGTTGACTCTTGACAATATGGACTGCTGGACTGGGCTGGCAGGATGAATGGCAGGTTGGCTAACTGGACTGGCAGTTTGAGCTTATAGCTAGGCGGCCTCTAAAAAGGGTATTCTGGTCCAAACTGTGGCAATTTTAGCCATGGTACAAACATGTATATATTACGTCGTCTATCGAGTAAGTTAGAGTAACTAACTCCAAGTAATCCCAACAGGTGTATCAAATAGATAGAATTGGTGGATCACCGAGAGGGATGTGAATTGCACCACTTGGTGAAGAGTTGTGTTAATCGGTTAACACAGAAGTCAACAGGCGCCAACGAAACAAACAGATGCACTAATGGGTTGTAAACCCACGAGACACATCTATACAAATCATTGTGAAACGATACTTAAGAGCATCTAAGACCCTTCAATCTCTATAAATACATGTCAGGAAATTGAAAAAAAAATTACCCCTCTCATTGCCTGTGTTTTTGTACCGCTCTTTATCCTTCGTTTCTTCTATTCGCCTATTCGGGCATCCAGTGCCTTAAGTTCCAATAAGAAGAAATGGCAAGGCTTCCAGAAGAAATCAAGAGAGATATCTTGTCCAGGTTACCTGTCAAAAGTCTCATGCGGTTTAAGGCTGTATGCAAACCTTGGTGCAGTCTAGTCCGTGATCCTGCTTTTAGGAAAATGCACAGAGAACATGCTATTAGAAAAGGCACATCGAATTTTCTTATGCTTCATTACAAGCCTAATGGGATGCCAATGAATGCATTCTACTCTGTCGATTATAATTCATTTTCTAGAAATTTATCAAAATCACTGAGAGGTAACACTCTTCGTCATTATGTCGAGATGAATTACCCGTTAGTGCCTCCAGATTATGTTAAGCTTTTGGATTCTTGTTATGGCTTGTTGTGCCTACGCACTAGTGAACCTGGGGATGAGGATGCCATTTGCCTTTGGAATCCATAAACAAGGGAGTACAAAACGTTACCTGCATCCCCTAACCGTTTCAGGAGCAGTTGTGATGGAATGGATATTGGCTTGTGCGGGCTCGGTTACGATCACAGGAATGATGATTTTAAGGTGGTAAGATTGGCCGAAATTGAGTCACATGAAGAAAGTTTTGATAATTCTGTTCATGCGTCTGAAGTTGAGGTCTACAGGTTCAGACCTAATCACGCTGAGGCCTCCACAGTCAGATCATATTCTGTTTTTGAGATATACAGTTTAAGATCCAATTCTTGGAAAACATGTCAAACAGTGCCGTACTATTTTCCTGGCGAACTGAAATCTGGGGTGCTGGTGAATGGAGTTCTTCACTGGTTGGCTGTTAAACGTTGTGATGGTAACGAAGCCATAATCTCGTTCGACTTCAGCGACGAGGTATTCAAGGAGGTGGCAATGTTGGGGAAATTGGCACCCCTAGCGCAGCGGAATACAGGATCACAAGGGCTGTTGGTGATTTGAACATACGCGGAGAAATAATAATAGAGAGACAGAAGATAAACAAGCACACAACCACAACACAAGATATACGTGGTTCACCTTTGCAGGCTACTCCACGGCCAACACCACCAGAGAAACTTCCATTACAATCAAGACCATTACATGCTCTTTACACAACTCCCGCGAGAAGACCCAAACCGAAGAGTTACCAAGACGTACCTGGGACCATTGAGAAACCTTAGAAACAAACTCTCTAAGCCATTCTCAACCCAGCCTCATATATCTTCTTTTCTACACCTTCTTCACAGTAGCCGATAACAGAGGAGAAACATGGAAACACTCTAGAAACCCGGTTTAGGGCAAAGCCCTAAACCTACACACTAGAACACCAAACCCTCTCTCTACAAGTTTCTCTCACACCAATATTGACCTTCACGGTAGCACCGACCCTTCCTATCAAAGAGACCAAAAACCTAAGCACAAGGCTTTACCACTTTTCTAGGTTGGATTATCACCGGTATGTCTCTACACCTCTAGGGACCCTTATTTATACTAGTTAGAGATGTATTCTCCAAGTAATGTCTTTCCTAATAATACAAGGAAATCGACCTAAATTAGGACACCTAGAACCCACAAGAATTTACTAGAACATTTTAGAATACGTTTCCTAAAATAACCAATTCTTGTGTTTAGAAATCGAGACAACTTCTACAGGCAACACTAGACGGACCTATGGAACATCAACCAGGGAGCAATACAGAATTTGATAACAATCATGTTGGAATGTTGGGAGGGTGCATTTGCGTACTTCATAAGACTTCCCATATGGTTGACGTCTGGGTAATGCAGGAGTACGGAGTGAAAGAATCATGGACGAAACGTTTCACAATTACGAAGGAGGCGATTATGGAAGCCAGTGTTTTGAGGGTTGTATGTGACTTTCAGAACGGTGCCATTCTTTTCGGTACCGAAAACTCCTTGGTTTATTATGATCCAAATCGTCCGAGAGCTACTAGGAAAGTGAGGGTTCTTGGTACTGACCGTTTAAAGGGTGCCGAAAAATGCATGGCTAGCATAGTATCACTTGGCTCTGGTACTTATTGTTAGGATGCTAAGAGATTTGGACGAACATTGAGTTACTTTTCATGTTCCTCGGCATTGTCAGCGCATAAGCTATCTCGAACTTATTTTTGTAATCTTTAACCCTTTTTTATTTGCGTATTCACGGCTTCCAACTGGCCATTATAACCTTTTTAACCTCAATTAAATGAGGTATTTCAAATAAAAGTTCGGGGCATTAGCCCCTATTACCTTATGGACACTTCTGTTTTTTGGGATCATCTGTTGAGTCATGCCATAAATACTTGCCAGACTTCGTAATTCAGTAAAGATTATTAAATTTAAATTTAATCGAAACGCAGTTATGTCATTATGCTCCATCCATTATTCCCACTCTCGTGACTGAGCAGCTTCTTTCTCCTGAATTGATTAGTTGACTAACCATGAGTTCCTTCTGCAATTTCATTGAGACACATTTTGCCTTTACCAAGCAGAAGTGAGTGCAGAATCCTAATAATGACCTGATCACTCGCAATGAAATACTCGTAGCTTCTCAACGCGTAACCAAGTAATTTATTAGATCTCATACCAGTCAATGTCGAAGTCGAATTCGAAGATCTAATATGATCATAATAAACACAACATTTGTTGAAAATCTTGTTACCGATTCACAAATACGACTCAAATCATATTAACAGTTTCACAATATTTCTTTTTCCAAATCAGAATTAGTAAAACACAATCTTTACAATCTATGTAAAGATCAACTCATACAGAAATTAGAGAAGAAGAAGAATGAGAATAACAAAACAAAAACAGAAATGTATTGAGGCGAGTGATCTCTATACTTAAGACATTTAATGCTCGGCACTTAATGTTGTTTGCAGTTCTAAGACATACGTCTCCAGCATTCAACAATACATTTGGTAATCTTCGCAGCACTTCGATGATTGCCAAAAACGAACGCGGATTGATGTAGCACAACTCTCTTTTACAGACTCTCAAATCTCAAAGAAGATGCAATATTTTTTCTGTGTCTCAAACTCAAACATAAGTAGAGTTTATATAAGGGTTGAAGAGATACCAGTTAACGGTTGCAACTGTTGCCAACCGTTACTAATTCAAAATTTAAGTCTGTTCCCAACAGACACCATTTCAAACTATACAACTCTTCCAAACAGTCACCAATTCAAATGGAGAGATCCTGTCCGTTGGATCACACCTCTTGGATAAGGACTTAATCAACATCGTCAGATCGTAACTACTACATACAATCTAAATCATTAGATCTTAGCTGATCATATCAGATTAAATCCTGACCGTCCAAATTGATTCTCATAGTGTAAAATCAAAGGCTCCAAGTGCAAAGTGCACGCCAAGTTGCGCTAATTCGCCCACGCGTAGCGTGGTGCGGTGCTTCAGTGCGAAGCACTAAGGTTAGGGTGCACCTTTAGCCTTTTACTCATAAGCTACTATCTTTCAATAGCTTATAAACTAGAGACTCCTCTAGATTTTACACAATGTGGGACTAACATTTCCCTTATATCACTACTAGCACAATTTCTATTCATCCTGGACATAGGCTTGAGTGGCCATCCCAAGCCAATTTCCAACAATCCCCCACATGAATGAAATTGCAGCACAGAAAAGCAGTATGCTTAACTCTAACCCAAAACTCTAATGTAAACACTAGAGAGGTTGTGCGCGGAACATCGCTGCATCAGGAAAGATAACTGTTAGCCTTGAATCTTCCTTAGTGAGTACCTACCGGGATTACTGGTTGCGTAGTGACCTTGATGTTGAACTATTCAACCTTATAATGTAATCCGATGCAATAGATATCACACAATTTATTTCCTTACATATCCGGTTCTCGGTTGTGTTCTTTCCGGTCCTGAACGATACTGGAATTCTATGAGTGCTTTAGAGTAACTTAGCCTTAAAGTTCTCAAAGAAGCGGCCACATTTCTCACTCATATAGGTGATCTCCTATAGAAAGTATCCTTCCATACTTTAATCAGTAAAACAATCTTTTACCAATCAATAGAAATCATTAAAAGAATTTCTTATCCTCTAACTATTGACAGGCAACACTGTTTCATCATAGGAATGGATAAAGAGATTAACTCTTGCAGTGTCACTGCGAGTATTTCACAACTTAGTTGTCCCTTTTGAACCTAGATGTTGGGATCTCCAGTCACTAGGTTGGGTTTCCATTGCAAACTTACTCTTTTTGGTAGGCTATTAAACCCATTCCCCTCGATGATGCAATTACTAGCTCTCTTGATAACCCTTTTGTAAACGGATCCGCTAGGTTATCCTTGGACCTTATATACTCCACATTTATAATTCAAGTAGAGAGCAATAGATGTATGCCTTCGGCGTATATGCCTAGACTTTCCATTATACATCTTACTCTGTGCCTTTGCAATTGCCACTGTGTTATCACAGTTAATAGTTGTTGCAGGAATCGGCTTAGGCCATACTGGTATATCCTCTAGGAAATTTCGAAGCCACTCTGCTTCTTCAGCCGCTTTGTCCAAAACGATGAATTCTGAATCCATAGTTGATCTTGATATCAACGTCTGTTTGGATGATTTCCATGATACCGCAGCCCCTCCCATAGTAAATACATAGCCACTTGTAGCTTTAGTATCATCTGAGTCTGAGATCCAATTAGCATCAACATAACCTTCCAGAACCGCTAGATAAGTAGTATAATGCAATCCATAACCCATGGTCTTTCATAAGTATCTCAATTTACTCACTGCACACGCTATGTCTGGCCTAGTACAATTCATTAGGTACATTAAACTACCAATTACCCGAGAGTATTCCAATTTACCAACCGCTCGTCCTTCATTCCTTTGAAAAAGAACATTCATTTCTAAAGGTGTACTAGCCACTTTGTCATCATTCTTATTAAACCTTTCCAAAATTTTCTCAACATAATATTCTTGAGAAAGTTTTATCCCTTCTGGACTTCTAGAAATTTTAATTTCAAGAATGACATCTGCCTTGCCTAAGTCTTTCATGTCGAAACTGTTACACAACAATTTCATTGTAGAATTTATGATATCTAAGTTACTTCCCATTATCAGCATATCATCTACATATAGGCATATGATCACGAAACCTTTTGGTGTCGTCTTAGTGTAGACACACTTGTCACACTCATTGATCTTGAACCCATTTGATAATAATGTGTTATCAAACTTTATATGCCACTGCTTAGGCGCTTGCTTTAACCCGTAAAGCGACTTAACTAATTTACAGACTTTCTTTTCGTTTCCGGGAACTACATACCCTTGAGGTTGTTCCATGTATATTTCTTCTTCTAAATCTCCATTTAAGAAAGTTGTTTTAACATCCATTTGGTGTATATCCAGATTATACAATGCCGCAATTGCTATAAGCAATCTTATGGATGAACACCAAAGGATGATAGTTTCTTTAACTTCTCTAATCAGAGTATCCGTCGATCTTAGTGTACCTCCATGAGCTCTTGAGTTCCACTCTTTCCAAATAATCCAAAGAATGATGAAAGGGAGCATTTCAGCGATGATTTTATGCTTATCCCTTATCCTGTAAAACTTTCAGCGATGATTATATGCCTAGACTTTCCATTATACATCTTACTCCGTGCCTTTGCAATTGCCGCTGTGTTATCACAGTTAATAGTTATTGCAGGCACTGGTTTAGGCCATACTGGTATATCCTTTAGGAAATTTCGAAGCCACTCTGCTTCTTCAGCCGCTTTGTCCAAAGCGATGAATTCTGAATCCATAGTTGATCTTGATATCAACGTTTGTTTGGATGATTTCCATGATACCGCAGCCCCTCCCATAGTAAATACATAGCCACTTGTAGCTTTAGTATCATCTGAGTCTGAGATCCAATTAGCATCAACATAACCTTCCAGAACCGCTGGATAAGTAGTATAATGCAATCCATAACCCTTGGTCTTTCTTAAGTATCTCAAGACTCTTACTATGGCTTGCCAGTGAGTTTTACTAGGATTACTTGTAAATCTACTCAACTTACTCACTGCACACGCTATGTCTGGCCTAGTACAACTCGTTAGGTACATTAAACTACCAATTACCCGAGAGTATTCCAATTGACCAACAACTTGTCCTTCATTCTTTTTAAGAAGAACACTTATGTCTAAAGGTGTACTAGCCACTTTGTCATCATTCTTATTAAACCTTTCCAAAATTTTCTCAACATAATGTTCTTGAGAAAGTTTTATCCCTTCTGGACTTCTGGAAATTTTAATTCCAAGAATGACATCTGCCTTGCCTAAGTCTTTCATGTCGAAACTGTTACACAACAATTTCTTTGTAGAATTTATGATATCTGAGTTACTTCCCATTATCAGCATATCATCTACATATAGGCATATGATCACGAAACCTTTTGGTGTCGTCTTAGTGCAGACACACTTGTCACACTCATTGATCTTGAACCCATTTGATAATAATGTGTTATCAAACTTTATATGCCACTGCTTAGGCGCTTGCTTTAACCCGTAAAGCGACTTAACTAGTTTACAGACTTTCTTTTCGTTTCCGGGAACTACATACCCTTCAGGTTGTTCCATGTAGATTTCTTCTTCTAAATCTCCATTTAAGAAAGCTGTTTTAACATCCATTTGGTGTATATCCAGATTATACAAGGCCGGAATTGCTATAAGCAATCTTATGGATGTTATTCTTGTGACAGGAGCATAGGTGTCGAAATAATCTTCCCCTTCCCTCTGTCTAAAGCCTTTAACCACTAGTCTGGCTTTATACTTCTCAATCGTTCCATCTATTTTCAATTTCCTTTTGAAAATCCATTTGCTACCCAATGCCTTACAACCTGGAGGTAGATCAACACAAACTTCACATCTTTTGGTTGAATCTATTTCGAACTTGGGCAAAAGTTCCATATTCATTAACTTCTTTAATGAATCATAATTCACATGACCCAATCTTTCATGCCAAATAGAAAAAGACTCAGCAATATAAGTAGAAGATGCAATCTTATTTATTTTAGGCATTACATTGGTTACATTCGCCTTAAATAGGCCGCAGGTCATATAGCCCTTGCCAACATACACGTCACTCTTAGAGAGGACAAACTTATTTGCTACAAAAAATAACTTAATACCATTCTTCACAAGAATGGATCCAGAAATCAAGTTCTTCCGGATTTCAGGAACATACAATACATTGGTTAAAGTCACTTCTCTGCCCGAAGTAAATTTGAGAACCACTTTGCCATTTCCCACAACTGGAGATGTTGCTGCATTCCCCATGTAAACTGGTTCACTGTGCTTTACTTCCTCAAAAGAGAAGAACATACTTCGTTCTGCACAAACATGACGAGTAGCCCCAGTATCAACCCACCACTCTGTTGGGTTGTTCACCATGTTCACTTCAGATACAACATAAACTCTATACTTGGGTATAGGACCAAGGTTGAGTTTCCTGAAGTAGTTCATCATGGCTACCATGTTCAGTTCGACTCTATCATCATCTTCAACCAATGATGCTTCAGACTTGCCTTTCTTCTTTTTGTTGGTCTTTTCATCCTTAGAACGGCAGTCTCTTGCATAGTGTCCCTCTTTGCCACACTTGAAGCTATCTCCATCGAATTTCTTCTTCTTCGATTTGCTTTTCTTGTGTGTGCCACCTTTCTTACGCTTCTTACTGGTTCCTTCTTCCACCATGTTCACCTTTGAGTTTTCAGAACTTTTCTCATTCTTCTTCTCAGATTTTCGACCCTCCTCTTCAACTTGAAGCCTGAATATCAAGTCCTCCAACTTCATCTCCTTGGTTTTGTGCTTCAGGTAATTTTTGAAGTCTCTCCAAGAAGATGGAAGTTTCTCTATTAGCGCAGCAACCTGAAACGATTCACTCAAAACCATTAATTTTGCCTTCAATTCATGCAAGATGATTTGAAACTCATGTACTTGTGACATGACAGACTTAGAGTCAATCATTTTAAAGTCCAAGAATTTTGCAACGATGAATTTCTCCACCCCGGCAGATTCTGTTTTGTTCTTCTTTTCAAGGGAGTCCCAGACTTCCTTTGTTGTTTCAAGTGGTTGATAAACACTGTAGAGAGAGTCCACACGCCTATTCAGAATATAATTCTTGCACAGAAAATCACAATGTTTCCATGCTTCCACTGCAGACACTCGATGAACATTGTCATCCTCTGGTGTTACAGGAGGCAGTTCAGTCAAGTAAGAGGCTAAACCCAAGGTGGTCAGATAGAACAACATTTTTGCCTGCCAGCGTTCGAAATCTTGTCCGCTAAATTCTGGTTTCTCCGAATGGATGTGCGATCCATCTTTGGACGTACCAGCAACGTTGGCAACTTTGGCAGAACTATTAGCGTCAGAACTTTCTGTTTCAATCCCCATGGTCTAAAAACAGAATAACACAATCAGTAATCAAGATTAAACCGATTAAACGTCTTAAGATGGTTGAAAATCTTGTTACCGATTCACAAATACGACTCAAATCGTATTAACAGTTTCACAATATTTCTGATTCCAAATCAGAATTAGTAAACACAATCTTTACAATCTATGTAAAGATCAACTCATACAGAAATTAGAGAAGAAGAAGAATGAGAATAACAAAACAAAAACAGAAATGTATTGAGGCGAGTGATCTCTATACTTAAACGTTTAATGCCCTGCACTTAATGATGTTTGCAGTTCTAAGGCATACATCTCCAGCATTAAACAATACCTTTGGTAATCTATGCAGATGATTGCAAAAAACGAACGCGGATTGATGTAGCACAACTCTCTTTTACAGACTCTCAAATCTCAAAGAAGATGCAATATTTTTTCCGTGTCTCAAACTCAAACATAAGTTGAGTTTATATAAGGGTTGAAGAGATACCAGTTAACGATTGCAACTGTTGCCAACAGTTACTAATTCAAAATTTAAGTATGTTCCCAACAGACACCAATTCAAACTATACGACTCTTCCAAACAGTCACCAATTCAAATGAAGAGATCCTGTCCGTTGGATCACACCTCTTGGATAAGGGCTTAACCAGCACCGTCAGATCGTAACTACTAGATACAATCTAAACCATTAGATCTTAACTGATCATATCATATTAAATCCTGACCGTCCAAATTGATTCCCATAGTGTAAAATCAATGGCTCCAAGTGCAAAAGATACAATCTAAACCATTAGATCTTAACTGATCATATCAGATTAAATCCTGACCGTCAAATTGATTCCCATAGTGTAAAATCAAAGGCTCCAAGTGCGCGCCGAGTTACGCGTGGTGCGGGTGCGGTGCTTTGGTGCGAAGCACTAAGGTTAGGGTACACCTTTAACCTTACTCATAAGCAATTATCTCTCAATAGCTTATAAACTAGAGACTCCTCTAGATTTTACACAATGTGGGACTAAACATTTCCCTTGTTTCACTACTAGCACAATTTCTATTTATTCTGGACATGGGCTTGAGTGGTCATCCCAAACCCAATTTCCAACAACATTCAACAACTAACAAATAAGGCCAAAAATCAGGAGTACGCCTGGTGCCCTCATAGCTGATTTAGTTGAATCAATAAAGCCCATTCATTGATATTCACTAAGGTAGATGAATCAGCGTATATCATGGTTCCTACCACCTGTTGAGGTACCTCTACTGCGGTGGTGCGGTGGTGATTTCCGGTGTGATTCTTCCGAAAATTGCACCGGAATCTCTAGAGTCTGTGTAGAAATCCATGGGCCTAACTAACCTTGAAAACCGGCTTTCAAGGTTAGGGTTGCCTAAGACTTATATACTTCACATATCCAGGATATCAGGTGATGTGGGACTATTCTCAACACTCCCCCTCACACGGAGCTGGGGACAAACAAGACCCTTTTTGGGCCAAATTCAAATAAACGGTACCCTTACTTACTGGGTCCAACAATACCCTAATCGGGTCAACAAATCCCTTAACGGGCTAAACAATGTCCACACACCACCCAAACACCCGCTCTGATACCATGTAAAAATCCATGGGCCTAACTAACCTTGAAAACCGGCTTTCAAGGTTAGGGTTACCTAAGACTTATATACTTCTCATATCCAGGATATCAGGCAATGTGGGACTATTCTCAACAGTTGGTGTTGTAGTAGTTGACTCGGTTTTCGGTCTTCTTTCTCCACCGCCTCTCTCTCTCTCTATATGTGGATTTTGAGATTTCTAAGGTTGCAGAGACAACGGAGGAAGAAATGTTGGGAATATTTGAAAACTGTGTCCGACTCGTCTGATACGAGTGAGTCTTGCAAGACTCAAACTGAGTCGGCTGTTTTGAGTTCTCCGTGTAAGTGAGAATCTAGCCCAAGGTTCCCGATAAAACCATTGGGGATTGTTGTACGAGGGTTGGTTATAAAGTTGTTAGATTGAAACTTTGAATTGCTCGGAAAATCCATTTGCTTGTCTCATTTCAAGAAAATGCTAGTACGAGATGAGATTAATTTAGGCTAATGTTAGAATTCAATCATACATTATTTTCATAAATAACCATATCTGAGAGGTTATATCCAAGGAGTGTATTCCGCCTTCTCTAAATGGAAAAAGCATATATATTGTAATATTATTGTACTTCTCTGATCAAGACATGGTAAGATATTTTATATGTATTGTGTTCTTCATTGTGGATGTATCAACAACAATATTTGGTTTGCTCCAACATTTCACAGTATTAACCTTTTACAAAGTACGACATTTGTTAAAAGAAACAAGGAAATGCCATAATTTATACTACAAAATGACCAAACTAAAAAAAAACAATAATCTCAAATTGGTGTTCATTAAATTTGTGTTTACAACACTTCATTTGGTTGTATATGTGCCCTTCATTTCATATGTGCAATGTGCTAGATAAAAAGAGAAAGAATTCAAATGGGACTAGCCTAACATTTTCTCATCTTTTGTGTGTTTTGGTTAGGAGCATTTTCTCATCTTTTGTGTGTTTTGGTTAGGAGCACAACGAAATCGAACTTTCACACCAACCAAATGATGTGAAGTCATTTCTTGTACGTGTTGTCAGACGAGATTTTCACATCATCCGAACCACAAAAAAAAAAAAAACTGTATCTGTTAAAAATTAATATTAGGTTAAGTGTGACTTTCAAATAAGCGCAACAAAATCCAACACTCCAAAAGACTTACCTGCTCTGTCTCAAAATAATAAATAAAAGACTGGTCTATTATTTTGCCACAGGGAATACTAATTACTAATTAGGAATGGAATTGGACAACACAAAAAGAAATTGATTTTTCACTAAAGCTTTGCATCTTGTTTTGCAGTGCCATGTACATTATACATCACCCACTAAATCACCAAACCAACTAGATGTGTATCAAAAAAAAAAAAAAACTAGATGTGATTGGCACCAATAGTTACGTTTTCGAATGAATGTGCCCTATATCTGACCGCGGCATTTACCCTTTGAGTCAGATGTGCCATGTCCTAGTAAGCTTGTTTTGGGGTCAATAATTTCAGGCACATCACCATTTGCACAATAATTTTCTTTTGGAAAGTATATGTGTCAGCAGAATTAATCATAGTCAAGTGAGTGGCTACCTGTAGCTATCTATCCTCAAAATTGGCACACACTTGGTCGGTGGTCGCGGTAGAATGGTAGGGACTCGGCATATGCGTACGACATATAGTAGAACTTCTTCAGATGATCATCAAGGTTTTTGAAGAGTGTAAACGTGAGACTCTTTTGTAAAATTCTGAATTCTTATCGAGAATGATGTTTCAATTGCTGTGTAAGTGATGATTAGAAAATCACATAATAGTATTGCAATATTAATCTTTTTCTTGAAAGTTCCAAGGTATCTCACAGGCAATATCCCGCGGAATCAAGAATGGCTCAGTTAAAACAAAGTCATCGTTTAAATAGGTATTTCGCTTCAGCTTCACTTCTACAAAGAACAGCTAGAGTTACTATCGAAATACAATTTCTTCAGGTGCTGTTTTGGTTGGCAATGTACTAGAAATATCAAACAAAAACAGCACCTTCCTTGGCTTTTTTTACATCTCACCGTTTTTCCCTTACTAGTGAAATGTAAAAAACTCAGTTTCACTGGGCAAGACGAATGATTACCGAGTAGAGTATTTGCACTTTAATTAAACAGACCATTGAAATCAGTACTTGTTGAACGCTACAAGAAAGTAAAAAAAGATCATGTAGTTGTTCATGGCTTTCAACTTTAGAATAGTCTGGTCTTCTTCCGTCACTAGTATCACTAATCGACAAACCATTTTGACTTTGAGCATTCTTACATCTTGTTATATTATCTGCGTAGGACCTTTGTTACCATTCTTGAGATTTTCTGAGCAACTTTTGCTCATGAAGCAATAACCTTGCTTTGATTTCTATTGACACCACAAAACTGTCATACTCATCACCTAGACCATCAGTATTGTGCATAATCAAATCACCTTCATCTACCTTTTGTCCAATTGTTGCAAGAGAGTCTGCAATTGTTTTAATTCTTCGCAAATATTCACGAAATTTCCCTTTTGTGTACAGTTGAATTGACCTCTTAGCAAATTTTCCCTAGCAAGCAATCGAGTCTTGAAACTAGTTTCTAAAGAGTTCCATATATCTCTTGATGTTTCCAAACCAAGAACATCACCACTAATTGTAGAAGTAGAAGTTGCCTATAGACATAAAGAAACAAAGTTCTCTTTTTCCAGTATAGAATAGAGTTGCCAATAGAAGTCATACTTGGGTTTTCTTGATTTGTATTAAGATCTTGACGTTGTTGTTGATGTTGTTACAAGTGGTAATATTACGTGAATTGATACGGGAAAAATTTTGGCTTCTTGTTGTTACCATTAACCAATTTCAAGAATCATATAAGAACAAGAAAACCTGAGAGTTTGGGGTTTAGTCTTCACTTCTTTGCTTGGAAGACTAAAGCCAAGTCGCCGTACTTGATGCTATGTCTATTCGCGCCTTGGGTCTAGTCTTCCAAGCAGTAATATTTGGTTTGCTCCAACGTCTTACAGCATTATCTTTTACAAAATCTGACATCTGCAATTGTTTCATTAAGAGAAACAAGAAAATGCCATAAATTTATACCCTGAAATGACCAATGTAGAAAATCAACAACCGTTGATGTTCATTAAATTTGAGTTTACAACGCTTCATTTGCCGCCTGTATGCGCTGCCTGTTCACTTCCACACAAACTAAATGATGTCAAGTCATTTCTATTACGTGTTAGACGAAATGTTTACATCATCCAAACGAGAAGAAAAAATGTCAATTGGTTTTTAACCTTGAAAGAATGCAGCACTCCAAAGAATTACTAACTAATTAGGAATGTCAATTGGACAGCGCGAGAGAAATTGATTTTTCACTAGTAAGCTTTTGTTCCATGTCATGTCATGAGACATTATTCCACTTCACCCACTAAATTACCTAACCAACTAAATGTGATCGACACCAAAAGTAAGAATGAATGTGCCCAATATTGGACCACCAATAATTTCATGCCACGTCAGCATCTGTAGACATTTATAGCAATTTTCTCAAGGAAAGCAGGTGAGTGGCTGCCTGTAGCTATCTATCCTCAAAATTAGTAGGCACTTGTGGACTCCACTCCACTCCACTCCACTCCACACCAACCATGCGGAAGATATTTTCTAGTGGTATAAGGGTAGCCAAAGAATTTGTCCTCTCTGTAGAACTTCTCTAGATGATCAAGAACAGTGTAATTTGATAGTCTTTTCGTATAGAGAATGATGTTTCAGTTACTGTAATTCCATACTTGAAAAACATTGTCCTAATTGTTCGAATTTGGAAAGGAAAAGGAAATTAAGTGCTGTTTTTGTCGGACAAGTTCAAGTTGTGAAATTTCTGGTACTAATCCAAACAGAACTAGGATTAGGAAAGTTGTGGTGGTGTTATACATAACAAGTTCAAGTTTTTACGTTCTTTCACAACTCCAAATTCTTTAAGTAGTAGTAATATCTCTTAGTATTATCGGTGCAAGGAAATATGTTTACGTTGATGCAATTGACGGTAAAACAAGGATGAGACTCTCGACAGAGGAGGAGGAGGAGGAGGAGTTAACTACAAGCGATTACACTGATGATGACGATAGTGATTTTGAAGACACCGCTACTCGGACCGATGAGACTCTCGGATGAAGTGGTTAATAACGATGCTGATGGGGGTTTATGTAATCTGTTTCCATCGATTTTAATGTCGTATTCTCCTGCTATCTTAGTTTTACTTGTATATTTATATCTATTCAATCGGAGATGCAATAGGTTTTGAGAAACATTTATTTTTTCCACTCAAAGTACCATTTGGGAAAAGACCCGTCGTTTTAGATTTTTTACTCACTTTTTTTTGTTAGAAACCAAAATTGGATCGGACAAAGACGCCTGTTGGATGCTAAACTTCGAATCTTCCACAACCAACTCGCGTTTTTGAGAGGTTCGCGAGATGCCCCCTCCTGCAGGAATAATAACTGTTAAGGTAACAAATACTCCTTAGAGAATGAAAACGAAGCAGACAGGATATTCATATACCAAAGTACAAATTCATACTGACATAATTTGAAGCATTGCACCAGAGGTGTGGTGACAAGACACATGTACTATAAAAAAACTACTATTAGTGTTTTGGAAAAATTGTTATCTCAAAAAAAAAATCACATATGCTTAAATAATTAATTGGCCGACTTACAAATCTAAAAGCGGGAATAATACGCAAAATTTAATTGAGGAAGACGGCGTTAAAACTGAAGTCACACTGGAGAAAGAAAGGGATACGCGAGTCAAGATTACTTTGTGGTGAGACCAGGCAAAAGAGTTCACTAACGAGAGAAAAAAAGTGGAGGGAAATGACATAGTGATCGTAACGGTAGGCCTGACGGTACAAAAAATTCAATGGTAAGCCTGAGAATCGTGTCAAAAGTTTGCCCGTATTTACACTTCCACAATGACACTAAAATGTAAATCTAACAAGACAATAGTTTCTCTCTGCATCAAAAGAAACTAGAGTATGTCGACTTGGACATGCCAGAAGTAGACCCCATTAAGCAAAGGTAAGGAACACTCACGGGGGAGAAGTAAATTATCTTGCCGAAATCGAAGCAAATATTTGTTTATCAGAAAGTACAATTATTCTGCTTTTAATTTGCTAAGCACATACATAAAAACTAAGCTAACAACCAAAAAGAACAGGCGTAACATTCACATTCAAGGCAACACTCATCGACTTTGTGAAAGGCTCGGCGTGGTTTTAAATGGCATGCTCAAAATGCAACAAGAGACACATATGGTGCCAAAGTACAAGCTAGAATTGCATATCAGAGACGATAAAGATTCAGATGCCATTATCGCAACGTGACAAAAAACTGAACCACTATGGAAAAATGTCAGGATAACTAAACTAATGGAGATCAGCACAATAAACATTGAAGTATGTGAAGAAAACAAATTTAGAAAAAAAAATTTCAGGAAAAAAGAAAACTAACAAATATATCGAATCTTATTCACAGAAACACATTGTCCAAAAAGCGGTGGAAATATGAAATACAATACCGGTTAAATTCATTCTCGAAGTGATACTACGAGATATCATTCACCTATGAATATCCATTGATTATGCAATGGAAGCAAAACATGCACTAGAAATCCTGGAGAATAGGCAAATACCATGAGGCCAACGACATCACAAGAGGATGCGACGAACTTATGTCTTTTGCGCATATAGCAACCAAAAAACAATATCACGACACACCACCACAGTGCTTCGAAATAAATGAAAAAAAAAGGTGCCCATGGAACATGAAAAGATAGATTTGATGAATATTTGATACCAAGATTCTACTTTCAATTACTAATTCAATTATAGGTTCGTAAGTTTTTAAGTATATTTACAAGTTTTTCATTACAATTAGATGAACATCTGCGCAATTGATTGATTCTTAATAGTTTAAGTCAAATTCAAAAAAGATCTTTCAAGAAACCTAATATGTTATGCAGATTAAACTACTTTGTCGATTGACCTATTATGCATCTGAGATGGATGTCACCTATTAAACTGTTTCTTCTTTGGAAATTCCGGCAAACAACAAATCAATTTTCATTTTCTTATCGAGATTTACTCTTTTTTTGCCTAATGATTTGTGAATCGCTCGGACAAAATTAATTAAGTGGTGCGGGGATAACGAGGTTATTTTCAAAGTAATTAGCAGTCATCTAATATGTCTTTGTTTCAAGTTATGAGGTTCATGGTGAAACCCCCAAGTTATGATGTTCATGGCGAATCTCCAAAAAGTTAAGAGCATCTTCAATTGTTTTGTTTTGATTTAGCTGATTTGGGATTTTTTTCTTTTTGTTTCATTATTACCGGCCATCAACCCTTCGTGTCTAAATTCCATAGCAATTAGACAATAGTCATGGGACTGGGGGTAAAAAAAGAAGGAAAACGATTAACACACAAATGGTAAAAAACCCAGTGCGTAGCACCGGCATAATTCTAGTAAAATTAATAGCAATAAGCTACGAGTATATGATTCACAAATGATGCTTGAATTGCACTAAAAAGGAAAAATATTTGCATAATATTTTATTTATTTTCATTTTCTAAACTAGTATGAATCATCTATAGCGTGTTCAGAAGTGCCAGTGGAGTGTCTAAAAAGTGTCAAATACCGAATTTCATGGGACACATGATGTGGCGTGTCCATCGCGCGTAATGCAGATTTTTGGGTAACTAAAGAAAAGTTAAGCCATTAGCCAGGCTTTGTAGTGAAAAGCTGAAAATTGATATGATATGAGTCGGACTATAATACAAATTTTGGTTCACGACCAAAAGTTTTGGTCAAAATGGATAGATTTTAAGCCAATCCGGTAATTCCGAGCCACTAATAAAATTTGGGAAATAATTTATGTTTATTTCAGTAAAAATAATTTCAACGAATATAATGATTTTTACGGCAGTTGAGAAGGCAAAATACAATATTTATATTTTTAAGAGATGATGCATCTTTTAGATCTGGTTGTGACCGATTCATGGATACCTCAGGAAATTGCTTTCGAGTTTCAACCGGATTTATCTTCCGAAGTGAAGTAAGGCGTGCATCCAAACAGGAACTCTTTCTTAGGTTTTACTAGTGACCTTTGGTATTTGAAAGGCCCGCTAAAATTGGTATGTTGAATCGCGAATAGAACCAAGCCGGCTCATCAAAAGATGCACATTAATTCAAAAATGAATTTACCAAGTGTTGTTCCAAAAATTCATCAAGGCCATACTAATTACTAACTTGTAGTAATATTTAGTAGACTCATCATGTTTTATTGAGATATTGGTGAACACAACAATAGAATTCAACATATATAAAACAACCTGTTAAACAATTTATTCAAACAGTCATTATTTTTTTCAAACAGTTACTAAGCCTGGCTTAATCTGGCCCCATTGTGGAGTATTTGGCCCCATAGAAATTTAAACCCATCTAGGGTTAGTTGTTATGGGATGTCTTCACAGGGGTGGAATATACTATATTACCCTTCACTACTAATTAATCATACTAACTAATCCACCCGAAATAGTAAACTTACCTTAATCCAAAAACCCTAAAATATTTAAACCCAAAAACTTTCCAAAACCAAAATCATTTCACTCTCAAACCAAAACAAAAACAAAAACAAAAATTTCGAATCCGCCCACTCGAGAATCAAGCCGGAAACTTCGTCAAAGGTGTGTAATCTTATCTCAATCGTTTTTAGTATGTTAGTTGCTTATTATACGTGATTTGGTTGCATGAAACTCTGATTTTTTAACAATTTTTTCGGCTGATAATACCAGAATCGTTGGATCCTAAACAATATATCCAACGATTGTTCATCTTCACTAGCAACAATCGTTTTCTGTTTTATCACATATATACCGATTATGTTTTTTAAGATGAACAAACGTTAGATGTAGTAATATATATGAACCGATTATTGATCATCAGCACTTCATGTAAAATTCCATGCAAGTTACGTAGTTTTGTAATCGGTGGATAACTGCCTATAGATTGAACGATTATGTTTTTTAAAAAGTACTCCTAATGGTTGGGCGGTTGCTTGGGGTGATTGCTATCTATTTGTGGTTCCTGCTCGTCGTCTTACCCCAGAGGAGAGAGCGAGGGCTGGAATTTGAACTATTTCTTTTTTTTGATTTAATCACATTTCTATTTCATTTGAATCATATATATATGTGTTTTTCTCTTCTTCTTCTACTCTTTCATAACACCTTTTCTTTTTTTGAGTTCAACAAACCCTAATTTCATCATATTCTCAAAATCAACAAAGCAAGCTTACACTATGTCGACAACAATCAAGTACGTAAAACTAACAGATGGTTACAATGTAATTGATTTCTACACGTAAATGGCAGAATCGAAACCCTTTATTTCCACCCAGAATCGGTGTATGTAGTTGCAAATATATAACGACTGTTGTTGGTCTCGAGCAACAATCGTTTTTCTGTGTTACAATTAACTAACGATTATTATTTCACAGAAACAATCGTTGCACATTAAGTACTTCGTATACCGATTGTTGTAACTCTGAATTGTTTGACCCTTTACTGGCATTTCAAAATCGTTTTATGATATGCATATTAAACACCGATTATGGATGACAGGTCCATATATGTTAAACTTAAGTAATCGTTAGATAATGGGTTGTATGTTTACCGATTCTGGTTCTCTCAGAAAGTTTTGAACTTATTTCTATTTATCGGTTCTTATTAATAAATACATGCACCGATTTTGGTAAATCGTTTTATGTATGAATGTATATAGGCCGATTAATCTCTTAATACCTTTAGATTTTTAAGTCGTTTCCATCGTGTTTATGTAACAGGGAACCAGAATCAAGTGGTCAACCAACACCAATTCGCGATGCTGAATCGAACCTTGCTCTTGTGATTTATCAACCTCCCACACTACCAATGCGCCCTGATCATGCACTTGTGATTGAGACACGACGTCAAAGGAACGAACTCATTGACCGCCCTCCCCCACCACCAATTCGTGAAGATGAATCGAACCTTGCACTTGTGGTTTACCATGAACCTCTAGCACCAATTCGTGAGGATGATCCACGCGTGATTGAAACACGACGTCAAAGGGATGAACACATTGATCCTCTTCTTCCACGACCACGACATTTGCGTGGGGAAAATTCTCCTGGCCTGCGTAGGGATTATCGGGATTTTCTTCCTCCCCAAGTCGAAAGATTTGTCGATCATGATGAATGGCAAGCGCAAGCACCTCGTAATCTTAAAAGAAAGAGGGTTGGTGAGGTTGTGGATGTTATCCCTTGTGGTTGTACACTTTGTGCTGAAGTTGCACGTCTCCGTCCACTTGTTGAGGCCAATGGCGGACCGAGCTGGGAACTAATCCGCAGTCGAACAGGGTTTGGACCTGGTTTCACTGGTTGAGTTTTATTATGTGTTTTGGTATTGTGTGTTCTAGTTTATTTTATGTTATCGACATCTATGATGGTGAACTTCTGGTTATGAATGTATGGTTGACTTAAATCGTTGAATTTCTGGTTATGAATGTATGGTTGTTATGTTTGTTCATGTATTGATGCTTCCTATTTTGTTCCATAACCATGTGATAGTAGTTAGTGTATTTCAGGATAATAATCGGTTAATACAATATCCAGTGTTAGCCGATTTAACACAATCGTTGTATTTGTAAGTCTGTTTACAACGAATATAGTTAATCAAATGTTTCAAACTCCTGTGCTCCACAATCGGCGTTTGTTACCATAAATTAACGCCGATTGATCTCAGATTTTTGAAAAAAATAGCCGTTGGGACTCTCATCTATAAAAGGACATAAAGAACTCTTAGTGTTTCCAACCCCCAAAATGGCTAAACCATCATCTTCTACCGGTACGCCTCCAATTTCTCCTCCACCCGAAACTCGAAACATAACTAGGGAGATAATCAATAACTACTACTACACCAAAAAATCAGATACATCACCTCCTCTATTCACTCCCCCTCCATTTAAGAGATGGTATCCTACTCCCCCTAGACACTATGGTAGCCCAGTAGTTAAACGATGCAAACCATCTACAACATCTTCTTCGTCGTCATCTAAGGTTCGAAAACCCTATATAAATCCTCTAGACTCATTACCCGATGGACCTAAACCAAGTACCAAATTTACGTTGGAAGAAGATTTATGTCTTTGTAAGAACTATATGATCTTCTATCCGACCCCTGCTGAAATGAAACGAAATCGTGTTAAAGTGAATTATCCACAATTGTGGACTACTGTCACTGAAGAATTCAATGCTGATGAACCTAGAAGCCAAGTTGTGCGAGATCGTAATGCGTTGGGAGTTCGATGGAAAAAAATACATAAAAGAGTCGACGAATTTATGCAGTTGGTTAAGTTGATCCGAGCTCAACTTTCGGATGATAGCGATGATGAAATTTTGGCTAGGGCTTTGAAAGAATGGCAACGAATTAATGGGAAGATCTTCAAGTACGAAAAACATTACCGTCTCCTGAAGATTTTTATCGTAAACTGTGATATTGGTTGATTAAATTCGTTAAAGTATCTTTTGTAGACATAATCGGCGTTTATATTTAATCTGGTAAGCCGATTGTATTTACAATCGGCCTTCAGTTGACTTCATTGTAACCGATGCTTCATTGTCCAATAATTTGCTTTTAAATGTTTAAGCATCGGCTCTTGTGGACTTATTTATTAACCGAATATTAATTTAAAATTTGGGCCAGCATTGAAATCGGCGTAATTGGTTCACAATATATACCGATTGTTGATTGTTTTCCCAAGAAAAAGAGCCGTTGGGATCACATCTATATAAGAGAACCTCCCCACACACATACCCTCCATATCAACTTGAACTTCTTCTTTCTCCATTATTTTTTTTTCAATTCAATAGGAGATAATGGGGGAATGGGGGAATTGGGACGCGCAAGAAGACTTAGATCTAGTGAAATCATTCGCGTATGTCCTACGTGAACGACCCAATGAACTCCGCACTATGTTTTGGAAGAGGGTCAAAGAAGTCTTTGTAGAGCGCAACGGGAATCGAAAACAACGAAATTCAAGCATGTTGAGCTTTCGATTCGATCACATGAAGATGGATATGCGAGAGTACGTTAGAATTATGGAAATGGTTAACCATCATCCCCAACGATCTAGTAGTTGGAAAGTGAGTATCGAGACATGTTTGTACTTGTTTCATTGTTAGATTCTTGCATACTAACTTCATGCTTTTCTTTCACTCTTTCATTTTAGAAAGCGAGATTCGCGGTTATATGGGAAGTACGCCAAGGCCGACAACCATACGCTTTCAAGAAGTGTTATAACGTGTTGAAGAGACGTGCTCCGAGATTCATTGATGAAGTATTAATGGATGACAGGCTAGTTTGGAGCTACTAGATTATGTAATTTTAGAATTTCCTAAACCATGTGTTCAATTTCCTAAATCAATGAATGGGCCAGTTTTTATTTGATATAATCGGTTTATCTAGGTATATATGTAGAACGATTATATGATAACTTTACTCCTGGTTTTTTCAGGACCAATAATCGTTACAATATCACAAACTCCAACGCCGATTATAGAAAACAACAAACATAATCGTTAGAAAAAGATTTTCTGATACACCGATTATTGCTTAATTGTAGAACAGAAAACTAACAAAAACCCTCAAGTAAAATCATAAAAACACTTCATAAAACAACATAAAACAACAAAAAACATAAAATTAAAAAGACCCCTTGTTCACCATCTCCTCTAGTGCTTCCTTTTAGCCCCACTAGTCGAGGCATGTCCTCCCTCTCCCTTAACGGATGTTGCTTCAACCATGCCATCTCTAACCATTCCAAATACAGGCAAACCTCCAATATGGGTAGAGACAGTTCGAATAGGAGGATTCCCTACATTGATTACTTTGGGACCCAAGACTACAACCCCTAAATCTTTGTTAGGAGAATCCGTATAGATTGAAAGTTGCTCACCAATAATAAGACATAGACGAGAATTGGGTTCAGATAACTCCTCATAATGATTGACAAAGAAGCGGACCAACTTCTTCTCAATCGACACAGAATCAAAACTATCTCTGACCTTCATCTTAAGATGAGGGATGCTCACCAAGAAGCCACCAACTTTCCACATTCTTTTAGGATCAACACCTTCCCTTTCAGCCTTCGCGGTTTCCTCTTCTTTGTATTCATCTAAAGCAGCATACATTTTTTGCAACAAAATCTGCAAATCACTCTTGACAGCCATTGTTGAACCTTAAAACTTCTATATCTCTCTAGTCTCAATTCTCAGACGATTTTAGAAATAAGAAAAAATTGATGCTTTCTCTCTAATAACCTAACCTATTTATAACCCAAAAGAAACCTAAAGGCCCTTTATTAAGATTTATTGGGATTTATTTCAAATAAAACGCTTGGCATACATGCAAGTATGTTGGATAACGTGTAATGGATAACGTGTAAAGTCACACGGTTTACGATATCGAACAGTCGTGATTAATATTACTCAAAAACAGTTCGAAATCGGTTTACAATAATGCACATATCGAACGATTTTATGGTGGCAGTAAATAATCGTTCTATAAATTTGGTTTTACCTACCGATAGAAAAAATAGATTTCCTACATCGTTAGATGTTTTCTCTGAGATAAACCGATTAATGGTTGATCAGGTAAATGGTTTTCCCTGTGCTCCACAATCGTCCTTGATAACCGTTAATATATAACGATTTAGGTTACTATATTCGGTTTATTAGTTTGTAAAAATACACCGATTGATTTGGTTAAATTTCTGGGCAGAGTAACAACAATCGGCTTAATTTGGTAATAATATGAACCGATTGTTCGAGAACCCAAGAATAATCGGCTTAAGTTTTCATATATATAGACCGATTGTGCGTTGTTCAGATTCAAGATTTTGGTTAAAAAAACTTGGGTGATTCTCATGGTTGTTAATGTTTGATAATTTTTAATCTTGTTTTGATATGAGAGTTAAGACTAATTAATCTTGTTTAGACTCTAATCATGTAATTAGCAACTAATTGAGAAAGGGTAAAACAGTCATCTTTTATAAGGGGTTTTCCGATTTTGCTATATAACAACCGCCGGAATTATTTTTTCATGGGGCCAAATACTCCCAAATGGGGCCTAATTCAGCCAGGTTACTAAGACCTGGAAAATATACATATGAAATATTGGATTCTTTAAACCCTTCTAAATCTTTTATATCACATAAAAAGTTATAACAAGAATTTTTAGTGGTCCACACTGATATAATCGACATTCCACTAGGTCACTTATAATCATAATTTTTTTTAATTGGAAAAACTACCGATGTAATTAACAATCTAAAGATTTAAAAGCCTAAGTGATAAAAGCCCCCACGTCGCGC
>JAJJMA010187285.1:0-50022 GCA_023529015.1 Papaver nudicaule | reverse complement strand
TCTCTTTCTCGTCTTCTAAATAACAATAGCCGATGCTAAAAGGAGCCTTTGTAGATGTTTGCCCAACAAAGTTCAAGAGAGGTAGATTATACTTGTTCGTCTTATATGTACAATCCAACATTAGAATTTGGTGATTGCATCGTGCCAATTTAATGAATTTCGGATCCGCAACCAAAAGATTAGTCACTTTGTTATCTTGGTCCGTCTCGGGATAGCATGTGTGATTCTACGCTTGAGCCTCAAAATATACTTGTTGCGTCTCATCCCTACCATCACTTTTGTACTTCTTTAATTTAGCTTGTGCGTTGTAGATGTTTCTCAAAGAATATGCGTTATCCTGGTTTAGATGTTTTATGTTGCCAAGAATTTGACGAGGAGCTATATTTCTCGAGTACATCCCATCCACTAAAGCAAATTCGTTGGGCGTTAACTTTGCGGCGGAAGCATATCTTAGAAAACTCTCCGGTGGATCGTGGTTGTGGCAACCGCTTATGACCGTCTTCAAAAACCATAACCCACTATGCTTGTCTTGAGAAAATTGAAGCGTTTGAAGGATCAACTCGTCTTCTTTTTGAAGGAAGTACACTTTCTTTTCGTCTTGGGCTTTGGCAAGGTACCCTTTTTCAAGTGACTCTTAAACTCACCATTACAATCGCGCACCAATTGAAAACTGTTAAAGATCACAGAACTTCCTTTGACTAACAAGCACATCTTCTCTCTAGCATGTGCAATATCCCATGCGACGGCTTCATCCTTATACAACCATGTCTACATTAGACCCAATAAACAAATTAAAGAACTAGACGTTTGAAAATATTTATACATAAGAATGGAAACCTACAATGGTTTCGACAAATGGTGTGTAGTAATCGGTAGTGTCGCGGAACACATTATTCGCGGGTGGTTGATCATCCATTGGAACAACTATTGGCATGACCTACAAAACAAAAACAACATCAAGGTGTCAAACATGTGATTATTGATAACCTACGGCTATAAAAAGAAATAGAGTTTAAGCCGTATGTCTAGTTACGGCTGCATGTTAAAGCCGTATGTCTAGTTACGACCCATATCGATACTTCTATAAGGAACCGTAGCTTATGACTTTCAAAAACCCAAAAAAGAATCCAAGTTTGGCAAGCCGTCACTTACGTTTGCCAGACGTAAGTAGTCTGCCAAAAAAAATACTGGTAGACAAGAGATCTTACGGCTGGATAGAGGTAGACCCAGAAAAGCCGTAATTAAACTTACGACCATTTAGGCAACCAAACTTTCAGACGTAATAAAGTTTTGATGAAAGAAAAGTCGCAACTATCGTAGCCATAAGTGATCAATAGCCAAACGTAAGTATGTGTATTAAATAGCATTAATATTACGATCCACAGTTACAACTAGAAATAAAATAGCGGGTTGAGCCGTAACTTAATGTACGACTCCGAAATCACAAAATTTGGAAACTTACGGCTCCAATCTGAAGAACTTTCAGCCGTAAATGCATGTTACGGCTGATAATGTTTTACGCTTCATGACTTAAGTCACTTCTGGAACTGACAAAAATCACATTCTTTTACGTGATTTTAGAGGCATACATGATTGTTTTCTTGAGTTTGTTCTTCATTGTGGACGTTCAGGTACTCATAATCTTCGGGATTGGTCTCCAAATTGTGAATAAAGCCATCATTTGTGCTTATCAACCCTTTATCATTAAAGAATTTAAACAAACCTTCATCTCCTTCAATGGTTTTTTCGAATCTTAGATGGTGATTGAGAATAATATTCTCCTAGCTCCATTTCAGCACTTGATTCACTCATTTTGGTTGAGTGAATAGAAAAAGTTAATTTTTTTTCTCAGTCTTCTTCTTTCCTCTCTCTCTCTCTCTCTCAATTTCTAAAAAATATTCTAAGGTTTTTTACAAAATCAAGTGTTAAGTAATTCACTAATTTGATTTAGTTAAGTTAATTAAACTTGTTTAACCTTAAAACAAACACTAATTAAACATTTATTATAGATTGGCAAATTAACCAATATGAAATTACTGGTGGTAGACAACATATTCCCTCCGTTTCAAAAAAAATAGGCCAGTTTGACTTTTTCCTACTTTTTCCTAAAAATTAGGGAACTTAATTAAATTAAAAATATTTGATTTAAACTTGTTTTTTCTTTGTAATCCATGACACATGTCAACGATAAACCAATCATAAAAAAAACAAATTTAAATTAAATATTTTTAGTTTAATTAAATTCTCTAATTTATAGGAAAAATAGGAAAAAGTCAAACTGTTTTTTTTTTTTTTTTTTTTTTTTGAAGGGACGGAGTATATAATTCAGCGCTTCTGCACAGACAGAAAAAAAAACAGAAAACAGTAAAAAAAACAGAAAATGTGAGAGGGAGGGGGAGGCCCCAGTTAGCGTGGGGGCAATGGCACTGCTCCCTCTCACATTTTCTGTTTTTTTTTTTCTTTTTTGTGTTTTTTTTTTTTCGGTCCGTCGAGAATAATTCTATACAAGCATGCTACCCGGTGCATACGCACCGGAAGTGTCTTCAGCGCCGTGCAAATTTGAAAATGGATGTAATGTTGCTTGCAAAAGTACATTTTGTGCAAAACTCTATTTGTGATCATTATGCAAATTAATGGTGATCATTATATAACTAATGTTTATGCCATAAGTATCAATCTCAGATACCTTGTAATTCGTCTGCTTAGATACTCGGGGACATCGGGTAGGAGTATTTCTCACCGGTTCCTTTTACCACGTCGGGTAACATTATTTGGAATATATCTCTCCTGAAGTTGAAAATGCGTAGGAAACCTGAGCCTTTTCTTTGCTGGATACCCGTTTTCAGATTCATCAAGATTGTTGTTGTGTGTTTTTGAAACCAACGATGGATGTTTCTCTTTGTGTACGCATTTCAATGCTCGTCGAGTGGCTTCCGATGCAGATGTATAAGAATTTATCGAGTTCTTCATTTCCTCTAATTTAACCTTACCAAATACAGATGACATTAATCGAAAACAAAACTGCAGTACTATGTTATTGGGCTAATACATTTTAGATTTTGCCGATTGAAATCAAACCTTACATGCAGCACTTGACTGTAAATAATTGATCATTTTACAGAATATTCTGTGTAAAACTCGTTCGCGTTGGTGGTTATCATTTTTCTTGATCAGAAACTTCAAACCTTCACTTGTTCTGGTTCTTTACACTGCCCTGTATAACGCCAATGATTAGACACTGGTTTTTACAAAAAAAAAAAATCACAAATTTTGAATTGTTTGGCCTTGGCACATGTTCATTGTAATAGCGAATGTATGGCCGTTTATTATCTTTGCTTCGATAACTTTCAGTCTAATCTGCTTTACACTCAACTTGTACATTTGCAAGGATGATTTATTTACCGTAGCAGTATTATTGGGATTCCAATTTTGAAGGTGTAATTGAAGATCACGACATGATTTTTTACAAACACGCAGGGGTATGTTAAATCTTGAACGCGCTAAACTACCATCTGCCAATAAGATTGACGATATTCCCGAATAAGCTACAGTTAAAACACTTTTTGTTCTTGATCCTGCTGCCAACGTTTTCAATAGAAATGTTTTTCCCGTGCCACCGTTTCCATAGGTGAAGAATGGGCACCCTTTCTTCCGCTCTACTGCCTCTGTATCTGCGTCAAACATGTTTCTTTGATCGATGTCCCTTGTGTAACTGTAAGAAATCTTTCAAGAATTGGTTCCGCTATACCGTAGTTCAATCCAAATGACTGTTTTCTAATTTCCCATGAAGAAAGTTATTTGGGAGTAGAAGAAAGGAAGATTTGGAAATTAGGTTCATTGGATTCTAATAAACATAGTTTTTGAGATGTTCATAATTCATTCCTTCATCTTCAGTTTCTGATGTGTTTGTTTGTCGATTGACAGGGGCCTCCAAAGTTCTTCTGGAAAACATACAATGCTTTGAACATTTCGCCTAGTAAGTACTTACCTAATCCCCAAGTGCGCCTCCTCCTGTTGTCGTCCGCTGTTTCTTTTTCTTTTAAGAGCGATATCATCTTTTATTTGTGTGCTAAACATTGGGAGTTCTTGTGCTATTTATGATGATACCAACCGATGCAAAAGATGAAAACTCTTTCTAATGGGATGTGAGTACTTTTTGAAGTCCGTAAATCTTATTTAGCATGTTGCAGAAATTGTTGGGAAGAGATATGACTGTTGGATTTCGCAATAAGATTGTGTCTGTTGGAGAAATCTTGTAGATAGAAATTAGGTAGTTCTCATTTCATCTCCGAAAGGTTGTGTTTCTTTGAATTTCGTTTTTTTCCCTTCAAGTTGCCAACTGGATTTTGAGTAACCAATCAGAATGCGATGACTGGAAAAGGTATTGCTGACATGGGTTCACCAGAATGCAGAATTAACCTAGTGTCGACATGTGGACATTGGGGGTCTGCTATTATATATAAAGATAATTAGGGTGGAAATCGCGGTCTAGTGTAAGCAAGCTACCACGTGCGATCGTGCTATAACGCATGGCCCAACGTTCCCGTCTATTAAGCACCGTCAGTTGTCTCATTATCAAAAGTTAACGGTATATGCTTCGCAACTCGAATTTTAGGTAAACAATTAATCTTTACGCTACACCTCATCTCACCGTACTTATCCAACTCCAACTTTCCCAGTTAAGTAACATCATTTAATTTATACGTGGACGGTTGGTAATAGCAATACGTGTTCTAGAAACTGGTATTGCGGATTTCAAAAACAATATTTACTAGAGTTTATTTTTAAACTTAAGATCCGTTTTCTGCATTTTTCCCCTATTTAATCAATTATATAAACCGAAAATCGATTACTTTGTTTGACATTTTAATTTCGGAGCGGGAAAATTTAACTGCGAAAGTGTTCAGAATGGCTAGTTTAGTTGATAACAAAGACATTGAAGTGATTGCAAAGGAAAATCAAGTTGAGAACATGGAGAATAAAGAACAAGGAGTCTCCGTTGATTTGCCTGCACCAGATGGTTGGAAAAAGAAGGTTTTATTTTCTTACTTTTGTAATTTTATACGATTTTTACCTTCTTTTGTGTTGATTCTGATAGTCTAATTGTTAAATCATTAGAGTTTCTTGAGACTAATTTTTTTTTTGCTGTAAGTTTTATTAGGGTTTCAGGTGTTTCAGGTCATGGTAGTAGAGGAGTTTGTTTTCTAGGGTTTTAGAAGAGGGTTTCACTTGCGGTTGAAGATTCCTTTGATTTTGACTTTTGAGCTTTTAATGCATGAACATTTTGGAAGCTTAACTAGGCTTTTAGGTTATGGTAGCTGAGGAGTTTGTTTTCAGGGTTTTAAAAGAGGGCTTCACTTGTTGTTGATGATTTCTTTGATTTTGAGCTTTTTATGCAAGAATCTGAACTAGGGTTTCAGGTTTTTATAGTATTTTGCCCTTCATGAAAGGACTTTTCTAGATTTTTTGGTATGGCTTTTTTAGGGTTTTGGGTATACGTAGTTCGATGTCTAACTTTTTTGTTGGCATAAACTTATTAGCTTTAGTATGCATCTAATTCGGTGTTTATAGAATGAAAAGCTGCTGGTTTTGTTGGATTACTTGTGGCTGATAAGTTCTTTGATTTTGCCCTTGATGCAAGAAATTTTCTAGTTTTACTTGAAAGCCATTCTGGGTTTTCTTGAATAAAATTACTAGGGTTTATAGATATGTATGCAAAAGCAAAAGCCATTTTGCTTTTGAATGCTTTTATCAGGAAATGAAAGAACTGCTCTCGTTATCCAGCACATTTGGTTTTGTTTTATGGTAGCTCTACATTTTGAACTTACAGCTAGTTTCTTGTAAATCTTGAATTATTAAGTTATTTGGTATATGTTGTTCTTATGAAGACAACTCTTGTCTACTAAATCTTGTCACCTATTTATTCAGAATGGGTGTCCTTACCTTAATGGCTACTACTTAGATTGTATTGTATTATACCATGTCACTGTACATTCTATGGCCACGAACAAGGTCTTGTGTTTCAAGTTTGTAGCTTCATTTGTGGTCGAAGAAGCCATGACAACTGGTAATAGATTCTGACCTACCCAAGTATAGTGACTTGACCGAGTTTCTTTGTTTTTCTTGTATATATGTTCTGATCTAGTCCTTGAAATGGAAAGAAATTGGTCAAGGATTTAAGGTACACTTGAGTTTGCTAAATAAATAGTGAATAATGATCTTATGGTTGGATTTGTGTAATATGAGAGTTGCATATGTTGTCTTTGATGTGTAGTTAATACTGTCATCTAGTATTTTCTTCCATTGGAATTAGAGTTATGTACTCTAGAAAAAATGAATTCATGCATACAATGTGCATGGTCTTTTTGTTGTGGACAATATATGGGAAAATGTTAATGAATGTGCATGTTTGTTTTAGCTTGGTGTCGGTGTATCCTCATGTTCACCAAGCCTTTGATGACCTGGTAATGCACTCATAACGAAAGTCAGCATCAAAAGATTAGAGATGTTGTCAGTTCATCAACCTTGTTTATGTTTACTTTGATGTGTAATTGTATAAGTAGAGAATTACGTAGCTAACTTTTTTTGAGTCCAGATGCTCCTTAGAGGTACTGTGTGTCTTAAATATTGTTGGTCTGACAAGCTTTCCGCTGGGGTAGTAGCTTCGGGCTTTGGGTTTGAACACGTTCCTTCTTCTTTCTGTTTGAAGCTAACACAGTTCCTTCTTCTTTCTGTTTGAAGCTAACACAATTACAAAGTAGCTTAACACCTCTTTCTTCTGATGTTGGGGAACAGTACCTTCTTCAGCCAGAAACCTCTTGTCCAATATGTTCTTTTTAGCCTATCTAGATTTTGTTCTTCGGGCAAAAGCAATACAGCTTGTACTGACATGCTTCGGTTATAGTTTGGTATTTATAAATGATGTTATGCATTACTCTGAATTGTGTGATTCTGTTCCATCATGTTTATAATTATCTACTTATCTTTGGTCGCTTGCAGTTTGTTCCGAAGAAGGACGGCACACCAAAGAGGAATGCAATTATATTTATATCTCCAACCGGTGAGGAGATCAAGAATAAGCGACAACTGGACCAGGTCCTCAAGGCTCACCCAGGAGGTCCTTCTGCTGCTGAGTTTGACTGGACTCCTGGTAATGATTCTGTCTGTATACATAAACAGCCACCCCCGCTCCCACACATACACGTGGATATTAACTTTTTTTTTTGCTATTTGCTATGATGGTTGTAAACAGGAAGTACACCGAGGCGTTCTGCAAGAATTAGTGAAAAGTCAAAGGCAACAGAGTCCCCGGAAAGTGAGCCAGTGCAAAAACGTGAAAGGAAATCAAGCTCAAAAAAGGGAGCAAAGGAGAATAGTGAGGCTATTGCTGAAGACACTTCTAAAGAGGAGCAAAATGCAGCTGGAGAAGAAACGAAAGAAAGCACCGACGTTGAGATGAAAGAGGCAGAAGGGGAGGACAAAAATGCAGAAAAGATTACTACGATGGAGGCGATGCAAGAGGAAACTATTCCAGAGAAGAACAATGATTGCACTGAAAATCCTGAAGTGCAAGAACCGAATATACAGAATGACTCTGATGCAAAGGATCGTGAGACAGGGACAATGACTCAACCAGAAGCAACTGAAAATGAAAGCTCTGAGGCTCCTGCTCCTGCTCCTGCTCCTGCTCCTGCTCTGGCTCCAATAGTAGATGCAAAGGAGAGTGAGACAGGAAAAATTACTCCACCAGAAGTAACTGAAAAAGAAAGCTCCGGGGCTCCTGCTCCAATTACAGAGTCCAATGGCGAGGCAGCTAATGAGAAAGTGGCGAAGGTGGAGGAGTCTTCTGAGGATGCTCCAATAACAGAGTCCAATGGCGAGGCAGCTAATGAGAAAGAGGCGAAGGTGGGGAAGGAATCTTCTGAGGATGTCATGGTGGGTGGTGTGGTCTCCTCCGAGAACGCTACGAAGGGAGAAACCCTACCAGACAACAACAGCATCATTAAGGAGAGCCAACCAGAATCAAAACCACAGGACACTCACTCGTTGAACTCTGAGGAAGCAAAAGACCAGCCTAAGGCACCTCCTGTTAGTTGTTGAAATTTTCAATTTAAGGGCCTCATTTCTATCACAGTCTCGTCTATCCATATGGTAGAATCACTAGAGTTTTGCATTTTGCTATTTAGAATATCTAACTGTTGATGTTAAGTGCATGTGCATGGCATGACTGCTTTTGCAGCTGCAAGCAGCTTTTGTTATGGTGCAAGCAGTGCAGCCAAAGTGCGGGTGTCTGTATCCGTCCTTATGGTTCATTATATGTTGTGTCATTTAGCCTTCTGTTACATACCAACTGACTTACATGTAATCTCGAATTCTTAACATTTGCACTTGAGTATTTCCACAATGTATGAGCATTTTAGTGTACTCATGCTGCTGCTTGAAATAGAGATATTTATTCTGTCATTCCTTTTCAGTTTTGGAGCTGGAATTGTCACTTCATTTTCCCATCAAAATAGCTAAACTTGTTTCAGTAAATATATAAAAGATGATCTCTGACAGAGAGGGTTTGTTTGATCGAACCAAAATATGAATTAGCACCATACAATTTTGAAGAATATGTAAATACAAAGAAATTGCAGAACAGGGAAAGAACTATATTTCAGCAACAAAAGGGGCATACAATCAATCCATTCTCATTACATTGTGAACAATGAATCCGCAGGGCATCATCTCCATCGTCGTTCCTAACTTTTCGACTTCCATCGCATTTGTAACACAATATAAACCGAAAGCTGCCACAACAATCACAGGGACTACTAGGTTGATCTCTCGGCATCCCTTTAAAAAGCTTCAACAATCTCCCTTGTTCATGCAATCCAAGTACTTCATCGGCACCACCAATATATCTTCCTCTGACAAAAAGCCTTGGAGCTACTACTGGACTACCTAAAACACCCCATAATTCTTCCCTGTAATCTAAATGCATTGAAATATCTCTTTCATAATACATAATTTTGAAATTCCCCAGCAAAAATTTAATCTTACTACAGTCTTCAAATGTCTTCCTTATCCCTCTTAAACTAGTTGTGTATAGAATCACACTTTCATTTCCTCCAGGCGGGCATTTCTCTTCAAATTCTTCAAACGGGTCTTCTTCCTCGATACGCCGTGATTTCGAAGGAGGTTCATCTTCTTTTACTCTATCTGTCCTAACTTTTCTCTCCACTTCTTGAGCTCTCATGTATTCCATCACTGCCAGTTGAAATGCTTCTAGTAGATTTGGATCAAACAGTGTTGGCGAATCCAAATCAGGTCTCCGAAACACGGTAACATCGACTTCTTTCAGCGAATTACAACTAGGAGGAGGAGGAGATGTTCTTGGATTACTCATTTCAACATCAAGTTGTGACAGTGACCTAATCTGAAGCTTTGAATCTGATAAGATAATATTCTCTGAATCATCTTTAACAGACATTAATGGGTCCTTTGCCTTTATCTTGGGCCCTATGTTTTCTTTGTTTCCATCCAACAACCCATCTTCTTCCATTTCTTCATCTTCGAGATCTTTCATCGATACATCCATTATACCATCAGAATCCAGTAGATTTGGTTTACAAGGATGGTTCATCTGATTTTGTCTTCTGCTCTCATTATTTGGAAGAGAATTTAACAAAAATCCATTCGCTTGGAGAATTCTATCAGCTTGTTTTAGGGTGGAAAGGGGTTTAATTGATTTCAATTTCTTCAGAAATTTTCCTTTCACCCCTTTCATTTCTTCTTCTTCTCACTGCAACAAATCCTAAACCCTAATTGTGAAAAACAGGAGAACAGAAATTCTGAACTGAGAATTAAGAGAGAGAGAAAGAGAGTATGTTCTAGAGAGAGAGAGAGAGTAGAAAGGGGTTGCGATTTGTTCGTTTTTCGCCCTTTGTGGGGGGTCTTGGAAGAAAGTGTGATTTTAGGCTCAACGGCTAGAAAAGCTGTAATGGGTATTTTAAAGACTGCAGCTGGATTACTCACGAAAAATTACTCACAGGGCCGAAATTTGTTTGACTGAAGTTTACCTGAGGGTCCAAATGTTAGTATACAGCTTGAACAAACAACAATTTGGTTTGACCATGTTTTGTTTTGCAATCAAAATTAAAAATAAAACCAAATTTATACATAAACCCTTGGCACAATTTTTTTTTCTTGTCATTGTCCAAGCAGTCTAAATATTTTCATACCAACTGTCATCTCCATGCTACAAAATTGAAAAAAATCGGTCCAGAGAGAGCGAAAAATCATTGTTCATCCAATAACCAAAAATTCCTAGATCTACTCCAAAATCTTCCATGATCTAAACTCTTATTTCTTTTAATCGAATCCTCCATCAATTTCTTAAACATGCATAATTATATTAATTTGTTTCTTGTTTTTATCAATTTATCTTTTTTGATTTGTTAATTCTTTTATGAATGATTTAATCCTATAAATCTCGATTCTTAATTTAGTCAATTTACTTTCTCTCTGTGTAGAATTCTCTCTTCTCCCTTACCTGGTTGGGTCAGTGGCTAGGGTTTGGTAAACCGAGTTAGGTTGGATAAAACAGAAGTACTATCTGAGGCAATTTGGGGCAATCATTACTATGATCAATTTATAAAGCTCGTTTCATCTCTTCAGGATCTCATACTTAGAGTGCAAGAATCAACTTGGTCAGTTTTATCATATTTATTACTTATTTGATTGTTCTTCTGGAAGCTACTCTGATATTGCAGCATGAATTACACTTGTCCATCGTGCGAGTTTCTTCTAATTTTATTTAAACCCGACAACAATTTTTCTCAATTCCATACCCACATGCAATCCAAAAATACTGAATTTATCTTCATAAAATTTCACTTTAGAGAAAACCCTGTAATGGAAAACAATCAAATCAACAATATAATGTTCTTTAGCTGGTAGAATTACAAGACACCACAAAATGCCTGCAACTAATGCAAACTTTCAATCCTACTGTCTTATTGGAAAAATTTGTAGAGAAGATAGGATAGTTAGTAAAGCTGCTTTGAGATATACAATCTGAAAAAGCGAGGATACCGAGATATACCACCAACTTTTTGTTTTCGTGAACCTAGTTGATTATTGTTGTTTGAACGATCTCACAAACCAATATTCAAACAACAACCTGAGTATAGTTCAAAGAACCGAACCCTAACAAGAACATAGTTCTCGTAAATCTCAATAGAGATGGATTCACTCAAAGGTTATGAATCAACAAACTTGCAATTACTTCTATTATATAGATCAGAGACAATATAATGCGGAAGGGAAAAGTAATGCAAGACACCAAAATTTTGTTAACGAGGAAACTGCAAACCTAGCAGAAAAACCCCGGGACCTTGTCCAGATGTGAACACCCTCAGTATGAACGATATACAGACGCTAGCCTACTCTCAGACTTCAGACTCGACTGTATCGAGACTGAATCCACCATACAAGCAATTCAGCTACCAATGTGCTCCTACGTCTCTTGGCTCCCGCAGTAGCCTACGTACTTGATTCCCCTAGTTGAAGTCCTTTACAGGCCTATGAGTTGCTCCACTTCCCTTCGTGAAGACTAGCGCTACACTGCCTCTAACAGGACGCCTAAAAGTATCCAAGTAATCAAACAAGAATACGATTGTGATTTCCTTTAGACTCAAAGTCAAGGTTAATGGAAATCGATATGTTGAATATGGCTTATTGATCTAGCCTAAACAACTTTACCTCCAAACGCGAGACGAACTTAGTATGAAACCTAGTTCGTGAATTTGCGTTTGGGAACTTCTAGGGTTTACGATACAAGATCTACCTTACTAAGTTTCTATCAAATCTTAGTCGTGATAAAATTGAAAGAATTCAATCGACCCAAGATACATGATGGAATTTTACTTCCGACCTGTGCTTCACGATTCTCAAGTGAAGTCTTTCAATAGTCATAGTCCAAAAGGACTTCGAGATAACGACCAACCTTTATGCAAGGATACACAGATGTGTAGAGGATTGAGATTGTATCTTGCAGAAGGTCATCTATTTATAGTGATCATCAAGGGAGGCTTTGCTTAAAGTTTAAGTAACCTTGAGTAGGGCTCAAGCAAGTTCCGGAACTAGGAAAGTCCATAGCTTGATTACCCATTCTCAATCTTCTAAGAACTTTGGACTAAGGCAAAAATTAAAGAAGACTCAACCTTGTTCGAAGGTTCGCGACTTCTGGTCCAATGCTTGTTTGGACATCGCTTTGCGACTTCTGGTCCAAATACTTTGTTTGAACATCGCTTGGATTAAGTTGTTGAATTCCATGGGCCAAGTAATGACAAGTCCGAGAACTAATCATGCCTAGATCGAAAACTTCAAGATATGGAGTTGGAAGTTTTCGCATGGCTTATATGAACGCGTTCACAGAGCAGTCAATAGAGTTCAGGAGAATTCTTGAACTTGTATGTACGCGTTCATGAACGCGTTCATACAGACTTAACTCGTTCTCTGAAATGCCAAAAGCAACACATGTACGCGTTCATGAACGCGTTCACCGTTGGGGTCATTTCAAGAGACAACTCAACATACTCTACCTTTACATATTATCACAAGTGTGACAAATGCAAAGGCGAAAATCCTAGAATACCTTCGGATCATATAAACAACATCATAGACTATTGGTATGATAGAATAGGTAATAACGATACGGAAAGGAAAAACCTTTCTAACCTTCAACGAGGAAGTTATGATTTATCAAGTAGTAAGCTCCGGTCTTCGTCTTCATCAGTTTTCGTCTCGATTACCTAAAACTATCCTAGTCCGAGGTTGTAGAGTAAACTTATCAAGGATTGTGTTTTTGTCTCATAAACTTGACAACTGACTTGAGATACAACATCAGTTGTAATTGGTAAAATCCCCATAGGTGTGATTTTACTAATACACCCATACTTAACGGTTTAAGTAACCACTAACACACATTATAGAAAGTAAAGCGTATATTAAGGAGAACAAAAGCACATGAACTAATACTGCCGGTGTACTCATGTAGAGACCATATAAAGATAACCATTAATAAATCAAGTAAGAACTTCTCAAGTATATTTGGTATTAACTCAGGACTTGTATTATCTCACCTTGACAATGATAATCACTCTACAAATATCAAGATCTCACTAGTCTTTGAGCTATGGAGAGTAAGAATGAATTTTTTTGTCTCTCAATAGATCAACCCTAGAGTTCACTTTTCCAACCCCCCTCTCGGTTCCCATACATAGCCTTATATAGGCGATTACACATATTGTATTACAGCTAATAAATACAAATACAACTCTGACAACTATTGTCCTTACTCACCGAACTCTTTACCGCCGTCCTTCCCGTATACTTCAGCGTCCATAGCCTCCAATTGGGTAAGATCAATGACTCACTTCCCACTCAGTCAACGAGTCCACTATGACAATCCTACCGTTCTGACTTTCATTAAATGCTCAACTACTTTCTCAGCTTTTGTCGGTGACGTAACTTCTACCGCTCTATCTTCTTTGCTCTTCTCATTCTTCTCACGGAATCCGCTGATGTAATTTTCTTCATGCAGACGCCGGCCTCTTCTTGTGGTTGATCCGCCGATAAATACTACCGCTGATATTTGACTTCTCAGAGATATTATTTCTTCATGGCGCCATTCCGCCATACCCTTGAGGGGTAAAGGCATTTTCTACACTTACATTTTGCCTCTTTCATCTTCAAGATCTTTAGTCGCCGAAGATGAAACCTATTTCCGCTGAAAATGCCAGCGCACCTTCACCATTATCCCATGTCGCTAAATTCTCTCCACGTCTATTCACATGCCGCAAATCCCGGAGACTTCCTTTTGACCGGATGACCTGATTGACCGGTTTATCTTTCTTACCTATAAATTCCTTCTTAGTCTATTCTTCTGCTTCATCTTCCTTTAACCCTTTATCTCTCCTAAAAGCTTTTCAGAGCTCTGAAACCCTAAACCTTAACTGCCGTCGCCAAATCGCCGCCTGCCACCAGATTCAGCCTCCTTTCAGCCCTTTCTTGCTAGATTCACCACCCAAAAGTGTTATTCTATCTCTTTCACCACCTAAATCCTCCCCTTTCTTTGCTTTTCTCTTTTTCCGGTGGTTTTTCACCTCTGCAACTACTTTTTTCTGGATGTTCTTGCATTTTCCGATCTTCTCTATCTCTTTAATGGCGTCAGACACTACTTACGAACCCGTCTCATCGACCCATACACAAGAGTCTGATCCTGAGGATTCTTTACAGTCGCCGGCCCCCAAAAAGGTTAAGAAATGTCCTTGGGGTGACTGGGACGAGTACTGCCTGAAGCGCCATGTTGATAATAAGGCGCCCAAGATTACACCTCTTGACGACGTCACTTCTTGTTTAAAACCTATGCTTCTTGACCATATCCGCCAAGAAGGTCAAGATAAAAACAACCTAATCATTTCTCTTAGCCAAATCAAAGCCGGGTACAAATTTCCGCTTTATGATCCCACTGATTCCATTCTCCTTGAAATGCTGGTCTATGTTGATAAAAGTCCCGCTCAACTTTCTTCAAATTCTATTCGCATAATGTACGAATGGATTGCCCGCCAGAATGGTACCACCAACTATCCGGACGTCGCCAGGAATCCATCATTTACAAACCCAGAGCTGTATACCATAGAAAACTTCAAAGCGCAATATGAAGTTAAACATAGTGATAGGGTTGGTGAATCTTGGGCTTATCGCATCGTGTCGAAAAAGGGTTTTGACGGCGACAAGAAGTTTTTAAGAGACGTTGATAAAGATGCTTCTACCGCCGCCAAGCCTACTGTCAGAGCCAATACTGAGAATCATTGGAGTGACCTTCCTTGCAAGGTTGAAGGACCTTAGCTCAAAGGTTGGGAGGATGAAAACAAAACCGTTGTCCGAAAGGATTTTCTTCCTGAGCATTCTGGCTTCTCCAAGGTTGAATTCTAGAAAGTTCGCTGGACTGAAGAGCATCAATACGTCAAAGAAAACGGTAAGTATGTTGTCGGCGACACATGCCATTGGGTAAAGAAGCCTGAATTTCAAAAGAAGAGCGCCAAGAAAGCTTCCAAGGGAGATGATAAGGGAGTCAAAGGCCAAAAAAGGAAAGGAAAAGGTGGAAACGATGTTCAGGTAACAAGCACTTTGATTGTGTCTTAAAATATATGTATATATTTGCCTCTGTTTGTTAGCGGTACTGATGACGACAACTTTTTCTTTCCTTAGCCGCCTCCAAAGAAAAGCAAACAGGATAAGCAGCCAGATGCTCTTGCTCAACTCAAAAATCAGTTGAGAACTCTTCCTGGTATGACGCCTACTGAGCCTGTCAAAAACGCTAACCCTAAAGCTTCTTCTACCACTAAGAAGGATGGTAGCGTCTCCCAGAATAAAGAGAAACCATCAAAGCCCAAGAAGAAAGGTGCCCATGAGAAGCCGTCAAAAGCACAGAACAATGCCGCTGAGCCCACTGCTACCGGTGATTCTACCGTTGAGAATCAATCTTCAAAGCTTACTGGTCACAGCCACTCCACCGAGCCGGCTGAGGAAATTCCCAAAACTCCAAGTGTCACTACTCCAGAAACTTTAAGTGCTAGTCAAACTACCGTTGATGCTTCTATGGAAGACGTCAACAACTCTGATAATCCTATGCAATCTCCCGTCCATCCGAGCAGTGTAGATGAGCAGCCCTCTAAACCGTCTATTAATGATGCCAGCAATCTACTTCTTCAGCTTCTTTCACTAGACCGCTTGCCTCAGGATTCCTCTTGCAGTAGCTCTATGGAAAGCCAAGCTCCGCTGAACAAGTTGGCGGATTCTTTCTCGAAACTAGTTGCTCAAGATAAAGGTGGTTCCAATACCCTTTACTTAGAATCTATGAACATACTAAGTACACCTGGGTTAGCGCTGAAACCTTTAGAGCTTACCGCCGATGTGTCCCATCTCACTCCTTATGAGCAGCTCTGCAGTGCTGTCTTGGTAAGCTATTGCCTCAGTCACATTTTTGTTGTTTGCGCCGGTATTTATTTATGAATGTGCTAACCCCTTTTATTATTTAGGAATTCCAACGCAATCTTGGCAGTGTTACGCTGAATGCTCAACTGAAGGAAGAGGTTGAGAGCCTTCGTCAGGCAAAAGCTACACTGGAGCATCTGCTATCCCAGGAGAAGAAGGAAACTGCCTGGCTACGTCTGTATTACAATAAGGAATCGAGAACACAAGGAACTCGAAGGTTAGTTTTTTTTTTTTTTTTTCTAATTTTTTGCAAGGTAGTTTTTTATTCCGCTGTTTCTTCTTCCAAATCTCTAGTCCTTGTCGTCGCCAACAACATCATGACAAACGATTAAAGCGTGTCGAAATCGAGATTGACAAGCTGGCTAATGCTAACGCTAGGCAGTGTAATATGTTATTCGATTTTGACCAAGATGTTAGGTGGTACCGCCGAGAGTTACGTAATGTCTCTGACCTTAATGTAAATCTTGATCGCCTTCTCAAAGCTTCACAAGCAGACGTGGAGTGGATTAAGAGTGAACGTGATAACGCTTCTCGCTTAGCAGAGCTGGAATGTAAAGCTAAAGAGAAAGCTATGTGTTTTAGGTGTAAAACAATAAAGAGAATCTGAGGGGTAAAGTATGAAGTGTGATGATGTAATAAAAGATAATGATGAATTCGAGAGGTCAAGATCGAACAAGACTCGCCTAAACCAAGAAATGGCCGTTCGAGTATTGCTTCAGTTACAAGAAGAGGATATAGGGTTGGTTTAGGGAGGGAAGCAGAGAAAGATGAGATCATAGAATTGCTATGATTTTCTGTGATGTTGATGATTGAATTGCTAAAGAAGATTGGATATTCAGTTCTCACTAGATATTAAATGCTGAATGAGAAGAGTTAATCAATTATCGATGAGATTGATTGATTGAACTTGCACTGAATTAAACTGTCTTGTTCTTGCTGGAGAACTTGTTGTTTCCAAACTGGTCGAGTGACCTATTTATAGCAATAGAATTCCAACTGATCTCGTAAGAAGTGGAAGAAGTGGAAGAGTGGGAGTGTGGAGTAAGTGGGGCAAATCTTGCGCCTAATATTAGGGAAGAATGAACCGCCCACTACTCTATCCCATCTTCTCAGCAACGTTCGCACGACTTAGTTTTCTTTCCCGTTAAGTGATTGAGCCGTTGCAATCACACGTGCCGTAGACCGCCAAACCAAAACCCTAAAGAATATCCCCCCATGTAACTTACTTGATTCTCGTAAGATTTGTTAAGATTTGTTAAGTCAAAGATGACTAAGTACAAGTCGTACCAATTACTGGTAAACTCAGGACTTTTGCATAAAGATAGAGATTAAGCGATAAGCTTGTGTATCTCTTTTAGGTTTGGTCTAAGGATTGAGCCGGGCAATCGCCATTTAAACCAATGAGATAAATCTAAGGGTTGAGCTAGCAACCGCCATTAGATAAGATAAGGTAAGTCTAAGGATTGAGCTATGCAATCGCCAATTAGACTGAGAGGATTTCAGCAACTCTCTGTGGCAACAGTCAAATAAGTACGACTTTCAGTTTGCCATAAATATGAGAAATCGGCTTGTGGCATGTAATGCACCAATTCTCTGAGTAATGAAGACATATGAATGTCTAAAATAATATAGGTCATAGCCATGAGCCATGATTAAGAATTATAGCACTGATTTATAGAAGCAAGTCCATAATCAGGAAAAACAGACGAATGATGCTATCACAGCGTAGCCATCATCAAGAATGCATAAGCATTGCCAATACAAGACCTAAAGATAGGCCATAATAATCATAATAAGCCATGTCGCATGGTATGATAATCTTATTGAGAAATTAGGTATAAGGCGCAAAGGATAAGCCATAACATTTATGTTATTTTCAGATTTCTGGACAGTTTGCATGTTGTCCATTGGTAAAATCACCCAGGCCAGACCATATTAGATAAAATTCTGAATTTTTAGTATGTTGTAGGGAACTCACAGAGGAAAATATTTCGTGAAGGAAGCACCCCCTAATTCCTCACGGATTGGGCTGTAAAAATCACGCCATGAGGAAATACGTGAGCTGAACTGCCAGATTTCCGAACTTGATTTGGAAACTAGAGTATTATGGACTTAATAAAATCCATAATCCTCTAGGATTTGGATCAGTGGGACCCATAAATAGAGGGGAGGCTAGAGAAGAATATATTCTAGTCCCAAGGGGGCAACTAGAGCCCGTGAGAGAAGAAAATACCATGGCACTCCGTGAGCACAAGAAGGGGAAAACCGTAAGGCCCCCCCAAGGTTTAGCCGCGCCCTGACTTTGGGCCTCCAAGATTTGGCCAAGGCAAAGTCATGGGGCTCCAAAATTAGGCCAGGGCAATAGCATGGGTACCCATAATTAGGCCAAGGAGATGGCGTGGGCACCCAAGTGCCAAGGCACACCAAAGACATGGATATCCAAGATTAGGGCAAGCTAGAAGTATGGGCATCCAAGTCTAGGGCAGGGATTAGCCATGGGCCTCCAAGGAGAAGGGGCGTGAAGCATTGGCGGGGGCTAAGCTAGGCCATAAGGAAGATGGCCAAGGTTAATGGCGGGCTAAGCTAGGCCATAAGCCAAGGAAGGTGGCGTGAGGCTTATGACGGGTTAGGCTTAGGCCAAGAGTGAAAGCCAAGGTGTTGGCGGGGCTAGGCTTAGGCCAAGAGTGAAAGCCAAGGTGTTGGCGAGGTTAGGCTTAGGCCATAGGCCAAGGAATGAAGATGGCGTGAGGTGTTAGCGGGGTTAGGCTTAGGCCATAGGCCAAGATGATGACCGTGTATACCCCTAAGGCCAAGAAGCGGTCGTGTACCTCCCCCTTGCTAGTGGCGTGAATGGCCTAAGGTTTGGCTCGAGCATGGGCCAGGTTAATGCGTATGCGTAGGTATTTTATCGTATAGGCTAGGGATATGGACCATGCTACTAGGCTAGGGTCGTGAGACATCAAAATACAGCTAATGGTAATTTAAATATCTTATCCCTACTATAAAATAAATTCATACCTTTTCTCGAGCTATTCCAGGATGCCAGAAATTGATGCGAAATTACTTTTGTGACCTCCTCGCCAAAAACCACCATCAACATTAAGTCCCCTGCGCAGCATGGAACCGTGAGTGTTCCAGGGTGAGCATAGAGTTGATGGACCAGCCGCCTCCGCGTAAAAGCCTTGTCCACGAACATGAAGCCCGATCTGGACCTTGTACTTTGGAGTACTCGCACAAGCTTAACTTGTGATAATATTGAAATCTTATTCATGACTCTTTTGTGCAGCCAACTCCGCCTAATCAGAAGTTCGTTGGCGTCGCAACACAAGAGACCAATACTGAAACTGTATCCTTCGGTGTCAACCGTCTTCCGGGTGGAGTATCATTTTCCCCAGCTAGAAACAACTCCATGGCGACTCCTTTAAGTGATAATCAAGTCCCCAATCCGTTGGCAAAGGATTGGGTAACGATAAGACTTCATTCTCTTTGCTACATTTTCACTTTTAGTAGAAAAGTAAAAATCCCGTCAGATTTTCCTGTTTCGAGTCGCGTCACGAGAATGGCCATAAAATCTTCTTCCGATGGCTGATTTCGATGATTGACCCCAATTTAGAAAAAGGACTTCAGTAGCTTTCACCTCAAAGAAGAAAATCTGAATTCCATGCTGTTTTGCTTGTTATTTCATGCGCCACAAAGTAACTCCACGTCCAGGAATGCTGCAGTCTGTACGCTGTTTAGTAGAAAAATTATTCCGGCCAGTAGATTGCTCCAAAAATTAAGCCCTTTTAGCAAGTGATAGGAAACATCCATACGAACAACTCTCGTGAAGGAAGTTTCTTCATATATCTTACGGATTTGTACATATTTTGAATCTTTCGTTGTACTTCGTAAAAATTCAGACGTCAGAAAATTACTTCTTCAAGATAACGTCGTGAATCCTTTGATATATCTTCTTTCAATGACTTTTCTTCTTTATTTGATGTAGGATGGACCTTCTCCAGACTTTGAGAATGCTTCATTCACTCCCTTTGGCTAAAGTTCACTCTTCGGTGGAGCAACTCCAAATGGCACAACTACGGAGCGAAATAAAAGTGGAGAAACAACAGGACCCAAATCCTCCGTAACACTTGATGCTACATAGGTTACTTTTGACAACTCTTTTAATTTGAAGTAAAATATTCCAGTATTTTATTCTCACCTTGTTTGCTCTTGCAGCCTTCTGGTGGTAACGAAGAGATTGAAGATAGTTACTTCGTCGGTAAAAAGATCAGTGATGGATAAAACCTCAGTAAGGATTTTGACAATGTCGCTGACGAAAATCCTCCCATTGCCGAGGTAAATTTGATCACCTTCTTATGCTAAGCTTTCATCATATAGCTTGAAACATATTATTAAACTTCTGCTTGCTTTGAATCTTCTGTCAGCTCGTCCATAAAGAAACACAAGCCCACGAGAATATCAATGTTGCTGTCGTAAATGCCCCAATTAGGTGGATGCTTCGGGAGTTTCCTCATGCTGGTGTGATGTATAATCCTCCCCATGACACGACTCTCCCTGGTCATAAACTAGTGGGAGGATTTAATGTCCCAGAGAGACACGTCCCACTTATGAGTGTGATTTCAAAGATGAAGGCTACCCCGCTGAGAGATATGACTGATGAGGCATTTAATGAGGTAGGAGAGTCGATTGATACCCTAAAGACATTCGAACTCAATTTGCTTTGGCTTCAGGCGAGAATCCAATACGTTCGAACAAGGCGTGCTGCTGTTGGCAAATTCACCCATGATTTGGTGAAGCAGGAAGAGAGGAATCATGCTGCCATGACTGAGGAACTCCGTAAGTTAACTGAAGAGGTGAAGAAGAAGACTACTCATATTGCTCTAATAAAGAAGGCAGTTGATGAAGGAGCGAGATCTTCATTAGATGGTTGTTTCTGAAGAGCTTCAGGAGCAAAACATTTTCTCAGTAGAATTTTATTTTGCTTTTATTTGGCTTTATGAACAAAGGGTTTGTAGGAATTGATGGTTTTGAACTCATAGGTTTTGAATTTGAATTTTTGAATGAAATTGTTAAAAGGCAAGAGATTGCTTGCACTTTTCTTTTGAAGGAATTGGAAAGTGAATCTTCATATCTTCTTGAGCCACTTGCCATTGATCACCATGTTTGAAGGCCGCTCATATATTGCGCTTATCATGTATCGCGCATCAGGCATGACTCGAGATATAACATAAGGTCCCTCCCAGTTTGGTGTGGACCCCGAAATAGAAGTTACTTTTCGGTTAGTGCGTCGCATAACCTTATCTCCTTCTTGAAAAGCAAACTTAGGAACCCATGACATCTCAAGTTTCTTTCGCCTATAAGACCGTTGCTTTTGCCCGAACCCACTTATTTGTAGTGGCCTTGATTTCCTCATGAGGTGCCTCAGAGGATTTGATAGACTTGATGCAATCAAGTCCCCAAGTCAAAGAATTATCCAATCCTTGTGTAGGGACACGTTGGATAGGATTTCCATGAACTGAATGATTCTGAATAAAGTATTTCAAATCACTTTCACATACCTCTTTGAATATCACCAGAGTTTCGGACCCCACGCGGTACTCCAGCTTTCCCACGTTGCAGCTTTCTTGGTCAAACATGAACTCTTGGCCTCTGATGATTACAGGTGAGATTGTAGGTACAAATCTCTTCCCATGGAGCCAGGGACGTCCTAAGATCATGTCGTGCTCCTCATCCTCTTTGATTACATGAAACTTGGTTTTGGTGCGAGCAGAGTCCACCTTCAGATCCAAAGTAACATGACCATATATGTCTTGGAGCTTTCCTTTTGAATCTTTCGTCACCGTGGGATAGTAGATGACATCCCGTCGAGAAATCCCAAATGCTTGAAGCGTTTTGATTGGGATTAAATTAGCCATAACACCAGCATCAATTTGAACTTTCTTAAAATTTGTACCTTCGAGAGGAGCAGAGATAATTGGTATCGGAACACGTTCTCCCGCCATCATCTCCGGTGTGACTTCATCAGGCTTTGGCTGAACCTTTTTCAGGTATAGGTAGCTCTTTGCCGCTAGAAATCCAACTGAGGGCAGCGAAAATGTTGCTTCGCTGACTTCTAGAAAAATGCAAGAGCTCGCATAAATTCTCCAGTAAATAATTAGCAGTTTGCTTGACAGATTCTCCGGAGATGATGAAATTCCGAATGTTGGGTTGATGCTGACGCTGAGGTTGGTGTTGACGTTGAAGTTGGTGCTGAGGGAGTGGATTCTTATGTACACCCTCAGTCCCCAAGTTCAACTCTCCTGACTCGATCTTTTCGTTGAAGATTTGCTTGAGTCGATGACACTCGCTGGTGGGATGATTGACGAATCGATGAAAATGACAATACTTGGGATCAGTCATTTCTTGCGCCGTAGGTTCTCTTCGTACAGGAGGTAACTTGACAGCGCCATCTTGAATCCATGCTTCCAGGAGCTCTATTACTTCATCCATAGTACATGGGAAATCAGGAATTTTAGGAAATTCTCTCGGTTGCCGTGGTGCCTTTGGTGCAGGAGCATTAGCTGGGACCCGTGCCGGAGCTTGAAATTGGGCTGGAGCTGCACGTTTCAGTTGTGGGGTCTCAGGAGTAGGTGCCTTCCTCTTAACACTTTCAGTGACAACATGAACTGAGTGAAGAGAGCTATATTGCTTGTTGACAAGTCGCTTGCTGGCACGCGTTTCACCACGACTTTCTTCGGCTTTTAAAGGCCTGGGCCCTTCTAGTAGCGCAGGCGCAGTAGTGGCGGATCGTTTGGCGGACTTATGGAGCTTGGTGAAATTGTCAATATCCAGATTCTCCAACAACGCGCGATATACTGGTATCATTCCATTGATGCAAAGCTCCACCAATTGTACCTCCGTCACATTTGGATCATTGCAATCCCCGAACGAGTTCTAAATCTCATTACGTAATCATCTGGATGTTCATTGTTTTGCTGATAGAGTCTCCCCAAATCAGAGAGAGTGAGTTGCTTGGACACGAAGAAGTATTTCTTGAGAAAAGCATTAACCATCTGGCTCCAGCTGAGAATGCTATTAGGAGCTAGATTATTATACCAAGTGTATGCCTTTCCCGTTAGAGATTTCGAGAATTCTTTGAGACATACAACTTGATTTCTTTCATGTATTCCCAATGATTCTAGGAAGCGAGAGATATGTTCTCGGGCATTCCCAATACCATTATACATCGAGAATGAAGGCGTGACATACCCTTCAGGAAGAGATTCACGTTGAACTTCGATTGGATATGGAGGTTGATGACGATGAAACAAATCTGAATTCTCCATGCTCCGAGCCTGCAAAAGATTATGCAAATCTTCACGAGTGACGAAGTTATGTTGCAAACCCGTGTCTGGTCCACGTGTGGTGTGGACATGGACGTCTTGGTCATCTGGGATTACGTGAACTTAAGAAGGTCCCACCTTGTTGACGTTTACAGGGGTTTCCACACGTGTTGGCCCCAGATTTGTTGGAGGCGTCAGCTTTTCTGAAAGAGTCCTCAAGCAAGTCAGCAACTCCAACTGGGTTTTCACCATATTGTTTTGACTCAGGGCTAGATCTTGTTGGGTCTTCATGAGATCCGCAATGCTAGGTGAGTCTTCAGTACTCCTTGTTTCTCCTATGCGGGGCCCGAAGAGAAAAACTTCTGTGCGGCTTGAGATAGGAGTGAAAGGAGTAGGAGAGATAGTGGTATTGGTGGTCCCCACCATATGGGATAGGGGGACGTGATTTGGGATAGGGTAGGCATGGTGGATCCCACCAGAGGAGTTGACACGCCCAAGGAGAAAGGGGATAAGGTTGGCCCCCTCTGGGTTGAGGTAGAGGCGAGATTAGGGTTTGGGTTAGAGCTCACGGCTGGGATTGTGGGGCCAGAGGTGATGGCGCCACTAGCTTGGGTGTTTGTGACCCCACTTGTAGTAGACAAACTCGTGGGGACACTAGGGTTATTTGGAGAATTTGTATTCTCTGAACTCTGCCTCCTGGTTTCAACCATATCTTCTTAAAACCGAGATAATGACCTCCCAATGTGGTCGCCAAATGTTTTAGGTGTAAAACAATAAAGAGAATCTGAGGGGTAAAGTATGAAGTGTAATGATGTAATAAAAGATTATGATGAATTCGAGAGGTCAAGATCGAACAAGACTCACCTAAACCAAGAAATGGCCATTCGAGTATTGCTTCAGTTACAAGAAGAGGATATAGGGTTGGTTTAGGGAGGGAAGCAGAGAAAGATGAGATCAGAGAATTGCTATGATTTTCTGTGATGTTGATGATTGAATTGCTAAAGAAGATTGGATATTCAGTTCTCACTAGATATTAAATGATGAATGAGAAGAGTTAATCAATTATCGATGAGATTGATTGATTGAACTTGCACTGAATTAAACTGTCTTGTTCTTGCTGGAGAACTTGATGTTTCCAAACTGGTCGAGTGACCTATTTATAGCAATAGAATTCCAACTGATCTCGTAAGAAGTGGAAGAAGTGGAAGAGTGGGAGTGTGGAGTAAGTGGGGCAAATCTTGCGCCTAATATTAGGGAAGAATGAACCGCCCACTACTCTATCCCATCTTCTCAGCAACATTCGCACGACTTAGTTTTCTTTCCCGTTAAGTGATTGAGCCGTTGCAATCACACGTGCCGTAGACCGCCAAACCAAAACCCTAAAGAATATCCCCCCATGTAACTTACTTGATTCTCGTAAGATTTGTTAAGATTTGTTAAGTCAAAGATGACTAAGTACAAGTCGTACCAATTACTGGTAAACTCAGGACTTTTGCATAAAGATAGAGATTAAGCGATAAGCTTGTGTATCTCTTTTAGGTTTGGTCTAAGGATTGAGCCGGGAAATCGCCATTTAAACCAATGAGATAAATCTAAGGGTTGAGCTAGCAACCGCCATTAGATAAGATAAGGTAAGTCTAAGAATTGAGCTATGCAATCGCCAATTAGACTGAGAGGATTTCAGCAACTCTCTGTGGCAACAGTCAAATAAGTACGACTTTCAGTTTGCCATAAATATAAGAAATCGGCTTGTGGCATGTAATGCACTAATTCTCTGAGTAATGAAGACATATGAATGTCTAAAATAATATAGGTCATAGCTATGAGCCATGATTGAGAATTATAGCACTGATTTATAGAAGCAAGTCCATAATCAGGAAAAACAGACGAATGATGCTATCACAGCGTAGCCATCATCAAGAATGCATAAGCATTGCCAATACAAGACCTAAAGATAGGCCATAATAATCATAATAAGCCATGTCGCATGGTATGATAATCTTATTGAGAAATTAGGTATAAGGCGCAAAGGATAAGCCATAACATTTATGTTATTTTCAGATTTCTGGACAGTTTGCATGTTGTCCATTGGTAAAATCACCCAGGCCAGACCATATTAGATAAAATTCTGAATTTTTAGTATGTTGTAGGGAACTCACAGAGGAAAATATTTCGTGAAGGAAGCACCCCCTAATTCCTCACGGATTGGGCTGTAAAAATCACGCCATGAGGAAATACGTGAGCTGAACTGCCAGATTTCCGAACTTGATTTGGAAACTAGAGTATTATGGACTTAATAAAATCCATAATCCTCTAGGATTTGGATCAGTGGGACCCATAAATAGAGGGGAGGCTAGAGAAGAATATATTCTAGTCCCAAGGGGGCAACTAGAGCCCGTGAGAGAAGAAAATACCATGGCACTCCGTGAGCACAAGAAGGGGAAAACCGTAAGGCCCCCCCAAGGTTTAGCCGCGCCCTGACTTTGGGCCTCCAAGATTTGGCCAAGGCAAAGTCATGGGGCTCCAAAATTAGGCCAGGGCAATAGCATGGGTACCCATAATTAGGCCAAGGAGATGGCGTGGGCACCCAAGTGCCAAGGCACACCAAAGACATGGATATCCAAGATTAGGGCAAGCTAGAAGTATGGGCATCCAAGTCTAGGGCAGGGATTAGCCATGGGCCTCCAAGGAGAAGGGGCGTGAAGCATTGGCGGGGGCTAAGCTAGGCCATAAGGAAGATGGCCAAGGCTAATGGCGGGCTAAGCTAGGCCATAAGCCAAGGAAGGTGGCGTGAGGCTTATGACGGGTTAGGCTTAGGCCAAGAGTGAAAGCCAAGGTGTTGGCGGGGCTAGGCTTAGGCCAAGAGTGAAAGCCAAGGTGTTGGCGAGGTTAGGCTTAGGCCATAGGCCAAGGAATGAAGATGGCGTGAGGTGTTGGCGGGGTTAGGCTTAGGCCATAGGCCAAGATGATGACCGTGTATACCCCTAAGGCCAAGAAGCGGTCGTGTACCTCCCCCTTGCTAGTGGCGTGAATGGCCTAAGGTTTGGCTCGAGCATGGGCCAGGTTAATGCGTATGCGTAGGTATTTTATCGTATAGGCTAGGGATATGGACCATGCTACTAGGCTAGGGTCGTGAGACATCAAAATACAGCTAATGGTAATTTAAATATCTTATCCCTACTATAAAATAATTCATACCTTTTCTCGAGCTATTCCAGGATGCCAGAAATTGATGCGAAATTACTTTTGTGACCTCCTCGCCAAAAACCACCATCAACACTATGGTGGATCACACAAGGGCCGTCAGTCAGTTAGGAAAGGAAAAGGCGATTGTTACTCGGTTATCCTCTCAACTAGTTTGCAAAACCGCTGAGAGGGATGCTGCTCGTGAAGAAATTCAGCGCCATAAAGATTTCGCTCAACTCCATGGAGATCGTGCTAGGCAGTTAAATGAAGAGAATAATATTCTTAGACTCAGGATCAAACAAGTCGTAGGTCCTTGCTCTGATCAAGAACTTCTAAGTAAATTGGATGAGATTAATGTTGCCCAAGGAGGTATTCGTATGTATGTAAACGAGCTAGAATGTAGTTTTCTAGGGTTTCCATTTCCGCCTACTAATTCCTAAAGTTGCCTCTGCCTCTGCTCTAATTTGTTTTTATTTGGTTGCAGAGAAATACAAGAAGCTTGAATTCCAACTAGAAGAACAATCTGCCGCCGTCAAAGAGCATGAAGGATGTACCTCCCGGATTACTCAGCTAGAGGAGCAGGTCAAGGAACACCAATCATGTGGGGATAAAATGCATGAGCTAAGGACAGAACATCTACAATGTACTGGCAAGATCACTAATCTGGAGAATGAAGTCAAGACTTTCCAAGGCTTCAAAGAGAAATTTGAGGCTGAAAGTTCCAAGGCTGCTAAATTTCAGAAAATGCGTGATAACCTCCAGTCTGAGTTGAACCTTGCTAGGAAAACTGCACAAGAGAAGGAAGAACAGTATACTGCTAATGTTAACATGACTGGTTTTGTCGCCGTTCAAATGTACTTAGCCAAGTTTTGCCCAAAGCATAAGATAAAGGTACCGGCAGAGTATGCCCCTGACCGCCTTCCTCCTGACATGTCAGTGGATACTCTTCCTACCGCTGAGAATGAAGGCGATGCCGATGAGACTGTAAATGTGGAAAGCGGATCTGAGTCTGAAGAAGAAAATGAAAGTAGTGAAGATGGAGATGACGACGATGATGCCGATGAAGATGATAAGGAGGTCAATCCTGACGACGAGGAATTCAGTCAAGATGACGGCAAAGACGCCAATGATGATGGTAACAAGGACGCTAACGAGGATCAAAACCAAGACGCCGATCAAACTGACAAAGGAAAAGGCGTTGTTACTGCTGAGAATAAAGAAAGTGATGATAGCACCTTTGTTGACGATCTTGAGATGGCTGTTGGCAATTCCAAGAAACCTTCTGAATTTCAAAAATTTAAGGATGGTTCATCATCAAGTCAACAACTCTAGCTTTATCAATTCAGTGTTCTAGTTTTTCTTGTTTTTGGTTAACATGTATCATCTTTACTTCGGCGACTTCCTTTGTAAGATGTTAACAGACTTTTCCTTGTCTTTATATATGCACTTTTAGATACTTATACTTTCATAAGCGACTTTATTTCCTTTTACCGCTGGTACAATCAAATCCACTTGGTCCAAATGACAAGCTGACAGTTATCCCGCTGATCCATATCACAGCCTTACGTTATACATTGTTACTTGTGCCCGTCGGCGATCTATTATAAGTGGGGTGGTTTACCTGACAGGAGTTTTATATTTTTAAGCCACCACTTACAGATCAACAAGTAACACGTAAGGAGTTATAGTTCCAATGACCAGACCCGCTGTTATTCAAAGCTATTATAATTGAAATCCAAAATGTTTTGTTATACCTTGCAAGTAATTGACAATAATTTACATGTGTTGTATTAGCGAATGACAATTTTGCCTCAGTGAGTGATCTATTATCCTTTATGTATCTTTGGTTGTGTCAGCCTATGTTATTTCAGAAAAAATTGGCGGTTTGCCTCGGCATACTTCAGAGAATTTGGCAATTTGCCTCAACGTATAGTTTTTCGATTTTGAAGTCTTATGGCGGTCTTGCCTCAGTAGTTTGCTATTGAGCCTCAAGAATTTATGCCTGTTTTGCCTCAGTATATGGCTATTGAGCCTTGAAATTTTATGGCAATTTTGCCTCAGTAGATGGCTATTGAGCCTTTGAATTTTGTGGCAGTTTTGCCTCAGTTTATGGCTATTGAGCCTTGAAATTTTATGGAAATTTTGCCTCAGTAGATGGCTAATGAGCCTTTTAGTGTTGGTCGTCGTAAACATTTAATGACACAATAATTTGTTAACGGGGTTCGGCGCATAAAAGCAAACCTACGTCCCCGGATCTTATTTGCCGCTGATTACAAAAGCTAATAAGATTTCTTGGGTATTATTCCCGCCCAAGACTTCGGATTTTTACATGCGGCTTCAAGGATAAAATCTCTTAATAAACTTGGCATTCCAAGGATGTTCAAGTTCTTTACCATGCTCATCAATCAACACATAAGCTCCACTCCCGGATGCACGTTTTATGATATAAGGACCTTCCCATGTAGGCTCTAGCTTCTTGCACCCTTTCTTATTTTGATACGGCGGTATCTCACGCAGTACCAGGTCGCCGAGCTGATAATCTCTTGGTATGACACGCATGTTATACTCCCTGGCCAAACGCCTATGATAATTCTCCGTGTGAGTTAGGGCAATAAGTCGATGTTCCTCCAAATCATCCAATTTTGCCAAAATTAAATCTGTGTTTAAATTCTTCTCCCAAGCTTCATGTTTTGTTGTTGGCAGTATGACCTCTGATGGGAGCACCGCTTCTGCACCGAAAGTAAGTAAGAAAGGTGACGCCCCAGTTGCTTCTCTGACTGTTGTTCTATAAGAGCACAGGACTGTTTTAGGTGTAAAACAATAAAGAGAATCTGAGGGGTAAAATATGAAGTGTGATGATGTAATAAAAGATTGTGATGAATTCGAGAGGTCAAGATCGAACAAGACTCGCCTAAACCAAGAAATGGCCGTTCGAGTATTGCTTCAGTTACAAGAAGAGAGATATAGGGTTGGTTTAGGGAGGGAAGCAGAGAAAGATGAGATCAGAGAATTGCTATGATTTTCTGTGATGTTGATGATTGAATTGCTAAAGAAGATTGGATATTCAGTTCTCACTAGATATTAAATGTTGAATGAGAAGAGTTAATCAATTATCGATGAGATTGATTGATTGAACTTGCACTGAATTAAACTGTTGAACTTGTCTGTTCTTGTTGTTATCTTTCCAAACTGGTCGAGTGACCTATTTATAGCAATAGAATTCCAACTGATCTCGTAAGAAGTGGAAGAAGTGGAAGAGTGGGAGTGTGGAGTAAGTGGGGCAAGTCTTGCGCCTAATATTAGGGAAGAATGAACCGCCCACTACTCTATCCCATCTTCTCAGCAACGTTCGCACGACTTAGTTTTCTTTCCCGTTAAGTGATTGAGCCGTTGCAATCACACGTGCCGTAGACCGCCAAACCAAAACCCTAAAAGAATATCCCCCCAAGTAACTTACTTGATTCTCGTAAGATTTGTTAAGATTTGTTAAGTCAAAGATGACTAAGTGCAAGTCGTACCAATTACTGGTAAACTTAGGACTTTGCGATAAGATGGAGATTAAGCGATAAGCTTTGAATATCTCTTTACGATTTGATTTAAGGATTGAGCCGGGCAATCACCATTTAAACCAATGAGGTAAATCTAAGGGTTGAGCTAGCAACCGCCATTAGATAAGATAAGGTAAGTCTAAGGATTGAGCTATGCAATCGCCAATTAGACTTAGAGGATTTCAGCAACTCTCTGTGGCATCAGTCAAATAAGTACGACTTTCAGTTTGCCATAAATATGAGAAATTGGCTTGCGGCATGTAATGCACCAATTCTCTGAGTAATGAAGACATATGAATGTCTAAAATAATATAGGTCATAGCCATGAGCCATGATTAAGAATTATAGCACTGATTTATAGAAGCAAGTCCATAATCAGGAAAAACAGACGAATGATGCTATCACAGCGTAGCCATCATCAAGAATGCATAAGCATTGCCAATACAAGACCTAAAGATAGGCCATAATAATCATAATAAGCCATGTTGCATGTGATAATCTTATTAAGAAATTAGGTATAAGGCGCAAAGGATAAACCATAACATTTATGTTATTTTCAGATTTCTGGACAGTTTGCATGTTGTCCATTGGTAAAATCACCCAGGCCAGACCATATTAGATAAAATTCTGAATTTTTAGTATGTTGTAGGGAACTCACAGAGGAAAATATTTCGTGAAGGAAGCGCCCCCTAATTCCTCACGGATTGGGCTGTAAAAATCACGCCATGAGGAAATACGTGAGCTGAACTGCCAGATTTCCGAACTTGATTAGGAAAATAGAGTATTATGGACTTAATAAAATCCATAATCCTCTAGGATTTGGATCAGTGGGACCCATAAATAGGGGGAGGCTAGAGAAGAATATATTCTAGTCCCAAGGGGGCAACTAGAGCCCGTGAGAGAAGAAAATACCATGGCTCTCCGTGAGCACAAGCAGGGGAAAACCGTAAGGCCCCCAAGGTTTAGCCGCGCCCTGACTTTGGGCCTCCAAGATTTGGCCAAGGCAAAGTCATGGGACTCCAAAATTAGGCCAGGGCAATAGCATGGGTACCCATAATTAGGCCAAGGAGGTGGCGTGGGCACCCAAGTGCCAAGGCACACCAAAGACATGGATATCCAAGATTAGGGCAAGCTAGAAGCATGGGCATCCAAGGCTAGGGCAGAGATTGGCCGTGGGCCTCCAAGGAGAAGGGGCGTGAAGCATTGGCGGGAGCTATAGGCCAAGGAAGATGGCGTGAGGCATTGGCGGGGGCTAAGCTAGGCCATAGGCCAAGGAATGACGGCCAAGGCTAATGGCGGGTTAAGTTAGGCCATAGGCCAAGGAATGACGGCCAAGGCTAATGGCGGGTTAAGCCAGGCCAAGAGAGTGAAAGCCAAGGTGTTGGCGGGGCTAAGCTAGGCCAAGAGGAAGATGGCCAAGCTGTTGGCGGGGCTAAGCTAGGCCAAGAGGAAGATGGCCAAGCTAATGGCGGGACTAAGCTAGGCCAAGAGAAAGATGGCCAAGATAATGGCGGGACTAAGCTAGGCCAAGAGGAAGATGGCCAAGCTAATGGCGGGACTAAGCTAGGCCAAGAGGAAGATGGCCAAGCTATTGGCGGGGTTAGGCTTAGGCCATAAAAGTGAATGAATGAAGATGGCGTGAGGCATTCAAGCTTGGCCAAGGGATGGCCGTGTGTCTCCAAGTATTGGTGACGTGAATTTCCTAGGTTTGGCTCGAGCATGGGCCAGGCTAATGCGCATGCGTAGGTATTTTTACGTATAGGCTAGGGATATAGACCATGCTACTAGGCTAGGGTCGTGAGATATCAAAGTATGGCTAACGGCAACCAAAATACCTTATCCCTACTATAAAAATAAATTCATACCTTGTCTCGAGCTATTCCAGGACGCCAGAAATTGATGCGAAATTACTCCTGTGACCTCCTCGCCAAAAACCACCATCAACAAGGACATTGTGCAAGTGTTCGCACCAAGATTTCTTGTGTCCTTCCACCTTCTTCTTTAACCCCATTCCAATTGTTTTATTTGTGGCCTCCGCCTGCCCATTGCTCTGCGGGTATATTGGAGTTGACTTCCCTAGCTTGACGCCGTATGTAGCTAACATATTTTCAATGTTCTCGCCAACTAATTCCTTTCCATTGTCGGTACAAATCTCTGCTGGGACGCCAAACCGACAAAATATGTTCTCCCAAATGAATGTGAATACCTCTTTTCCCGTCCTTTGCCTAATAGCCTTGGCCTCACACCATTTAGTAAAATAATATGTTGCCACGATGATATATTTCCTTTGTCCTGAGCCTGGTGTTAATGGCCCAATGATGTCGATCCCCCACTTGGCAAAGGGCCAAGGGCTTAATACTGAATTTAGTGAAACTGCCGGCGCTTTGATTCTCCTTGCATAGAGTTGACACTGCTTACACCGCTTAGCGTATTCTGCAGCATCGCTGTTCATCCATGGCCAATAGTAGCCTTGTATTCTTACTTTTAGAGCTAATGCCCGCTGACCACTATGGTTTCCGAAATCTCCTTCATGAATTTCCTTCAACAACTTCTTTCCTTCTTCCCTTGATACACACCTCAATAATGGCCCGGAAAATGATCTTCTGTATAGTATACCCTCTCTTAGTTCATAGTTTGCCGACCTGCTTATGATTCTGTGCGCCAGGATTTTATTTCCAGGAGTTGTGAGATGTTCTAAGTAATACCTAATAGGAGTTCGCCAATCTGTCTCTGCTGATTCTTCTATGTTAACCGCTAATACTTCTTTGATCCCCTTTTCTTCTATGGATGACATCCTTATTCTTTCAATTACAATAGATGGTACCTCTGGATCCGCCATCATGGATGAAATAAACGCCAGAGCATCCGCATGCCTGTTGTCTTTTCTGCATATGTGCCTAAATTCAATGTCGCCAATCTTCTGAGCGTATTCTCTGGCTAATATGAGATACTTCTGTAACGAACTGTCGTGAGCATCATACCTCCCCAAGATTTGTCGAATGACCAGCTGAGAATCACTAGTTAAACGTATGTTGCGTATATCCATCTCAAGAATGAGTCTCATGGCGTGTATAACCGCTTCGTATTCTGCTTCATTATTAGTAGTCGGGAATTCTAATCTTAATGAGTGAACTATCCTTGATCCTTTTGGCGAAATAAACACAATACCAATTCCCTTGCCTTCTCTGTTAGCGGACCCATCAACATATACCTCCCATTGATTTGGGTCTCTCTTTAGTAGTTCTGGCACTCCTTCGTCTTGATCATCTTCCATGAAAGGGATAGCATCCACCTCTTCTTCTTCTTCTTCAGTTGGGAAGTCTGCAAGAAAGTCGGCTATCACCTGCGATCGCTGTGTTGTTCTGATCTCGTATTTGACGCCAAACTGGTCTATTTGAACATTCCATTTTGCAATACACCATGCTCTTTGCGAACTGTGAAGGATGGTCTCAATAGGAGTTTTAGTTAACACAGTAATGGGGTGAACATGGAAATAAGGACGTAGCCTGCTTGCAGCAAAAACCAGAGCCAAAATCAGCTGTTCTATCTTAGTATAATTTTTCTCAGCGGGTTTTAAAGTTCGACTGCCCCCCGTTGTCCGTACGAGTATTGCACTAATTGTTGATGATGTTGCTGCAAGATAAACTCGCAATTCTTCTCCATGTTCCAGCGGTTGTATGGCTGGAAAGGTAGCTAAATACTTTTTTATTCCTTGGAAGGAAGCTTCATGATCCGCTGTCCAACTGAACTTCTCTCCTTTCTTCAATATTTGGAAAAATAACTTGCATTTATCGGAGAATCACGATATAAATCTATTAAGAGACGCCAATACACCATTTAAGCGCTGAACATCTTTCAGGGTTACCGGCGAAGGCATATCCATAATAGCTTTAATTTTTGCTTGATCTGCCTCTACACCATTTTTTGTGACAACATACCCTAGGAATTTTCCCGAGGTGACTCCGAACACGCATTTGGCAGGATTGATCTTTAATTTAGTTATCCGCATATGGTCGAATATTTCTTTTAAGTCTTGGACATGGGTTTTCTTTTCTTTACTCTTGACGAGCATGTCGTCAACGTATACTTCCATGGTTCTTCCTATCCACTTCTCAAATATGTCCTGGGCCATTTTCTGATAAGTGGCCCCGGCGTTCTTAAGCCCAAAAGGCATTCTTGTATAGCAAAATAACCCCTTGGTGGAAAAGAATGCCGTGTGCCGCTGATCCTCTTCTGCTAACGGTATCTGGTTATACCCAGAGTAGCCGTCCATAAAAGATAACAACTCGTGCCCTGAAGTAGCGTCAACTGTCTGATCTATGCTTGGTAATGGAAAACTATTCTTTGGGCATGCCCTATTCAAGTCGCTGAAGTCAATACAGATTCTGACACCCTTATTCTTTTTTGGTACTACCACCATGTTGGCTATCCACTCCGGATACTGCACCGGCCTAATGATACCAGACGCTCTCATCTTATCAATTTCTGCTTCAACTGCCTCCTTATACACCGGCGCCAGCTTCCTTATACGTTGTTTGAATGGTCTGACTTTCGGATCAATGTCTAATTTGTGACAAGCAATTTCTGGAGCAATACCCGGCATCTCGTTCATTCCCCAGGCAAAGACATCAGCATATTCTTTTAGTAAAGCTTCTAACTGCAGAGATTCTTCTTTGTTCAACAAAGTGCCAATTTTTACTATCTTAGGGACATCTTCTTCACCTATATTAATGTCTCTAGTTGGTTCCACAGCTGTGAAATGTAGCTCTGGTTCTCCCATAGGCGAAGATTCCTTTAATTGCTATAAGGGTGCCTCTGAAGATTTTGCTGCAGAGTCGCCTTCCTTCACAGAAAGAACATATTTGCTAGGGTCGGCTACTACTTCATTAATTTCCTTGGCTTTGGCCAACTCCTTGGTCTTTTTCTTTTTCTTATTCAATCTTGCTTTCCTAGTTTCGCGCATCTTGACGTCTACTTCATTGCATGCTTTTGCTGTAGATGGGTCACCAATATATTCGGCGACCCCCTGTGGAGTTGGAAATCTTAACCGCTGATGATAGGTCGAAGGTACTCCTTTGATGCTGTGCAACCATGGTCTTCCAAGAATTGCCGCATACGGCGAGTCATCATCCACAACACAAAAGGTGGTATCCATGATCAAAGTCTTGCATGTTACAACTTTTAGTGTAACCTCTCCCTTGGGTTTGGAAGCAATTCCATTAAATCCGTAAATACTGTATGTAGAGGGAATAAGAGGCTCTACTAGTTCTTCTTCAGAATCCATGGCTTGGTACGCTGAATTGAAAAGGATAAAAACAGAACTACCCGGATCAATTAGTACTCTTGGAACTTTAAATTTTCCCATTTGAATAGTTAACACCAACGGGTCTAAATGATCTCTCCCTTTAGGTGGTAGCTCTACTGCTGAAAAATTCACTGGCTTCTTCATCCATTCTAACAATGAAATTTTCTTGACGGCGACACTGAAGATTTCTTTACCATCCCGCTTATGTATCCTTGACATGACATTATTGTGAAATTCATCTCTAATGACTGTGGAATGAACTATGGAAAAACAATTCAACTCTTTTAGATCCCTTTTAACCTCTACTTCAAAGACCTCTGGTTGGGGTGATACACTCTGAATTGGTTGGGCTTCCATTGGCGGTGCTGGGGGTAACTCTAAAAAATCTTGGAACTTTCCCATACGAATAAATATGTGTACCTCCCGCTAAACTCCAGTGCAGTTCTCGGTTGAATGCCCATGAAACTGATGATATTGGCAGTATTGACTAGTGTTTGAAATATGATGCATGGGATTTCCTCTGTTGAAAGGATAGCGGATCTCATTCCTTGATGCTGAACTTTCTATTTTCCCCCATGCGTCAGTGTATGTAACACAAAGCTTTGGTAATGTAGCGTCCTGGAAATCTGGATACCCTGGTCTTCTGTCGCCGAACCTTCGGTTGTCATTGTTGAATCTTCTGTCACCATTGCCTGACCGCCGATTGTCGTATCCTCCTCTGTTGTTGCCATAGTTTCTTCTATCATTGTTGGCGTATCTTCCTCTATTGTCATAACCTCCTCTGTTGTCTTGACCATCTCTTCCAGCATAATTATCTCTTTTCCCTTGATTTCATTGTTGGCCGCTATTCTACTGATGTTGTTGCTGCTCTTGTGGCTGTTGTGGAACAATTGTCATTGAAGTAGGACCTGCCAACAATGCCTCTAATTTCTTCTGCTCCATTTTAATCCATTCCTTCTTCATTTCTTCTTGCTCAGCCGGCGAGAAATTGTTTATAGAATTAGCGTGCCTTGCTTTTTCTTTCTTCTAGCGGATTTCTTCCTCTTCCATTTCCTCATATGACAACCATTCATTTTGTCTAGCTCTCAGCTCACCCATATCTGCTGGCGGGGTCTAATACAATGCCTGGAACATTGGATCATTTGTCTCCATTGAACTAGTAAACGCCCGCATCTTCTCTTTATCAGAAACCGCCGTTCCAACTTCACTACAAAGTTTTCTCCACCTCATTATATGGCTTCTGCACGTTTCCATAGGTCTTTTCTTGATATTGAATAATTTTTCTACCCCTGGACGTACTCTCTTGTTTTGAATATAATTCGCTATGAATATCTCTTCCAGTTCCGTGTATGTCATAATTGACTTTGCCTCCAAACTGTCGAACCATGCTGATGCTTCATCCTTAAGGGAGGCGGCAAACGACATGCACATTATTGGATCTGAACAAGTCCATGATGTTAAATCTCTCCTGTAGCATTTCAAGTGTTGGGATGGGTCTCCTGTGCCGTCGAAAATTGATGTGAAAGTCGGCATAGAGAATCTCTTGGATACCCTCCCATAAGTAATTTGGTCTACAAAAGGTGTCTTTTTTGCCTATGAGGTGGCCTTCCTTAATTTATCATCCTTTGGAGTGCCTGTTACCTCTGCCAATTTTCTCTTCATACGGCGTAATTCCTTTGCCACACATTCATTCATTCCGTTCATTTTGTCTGAGTCGGCGAAGCTTTCCTCGTTATGCTTAGATTTTTCGGTCTTCTTACTTCCTTCTTCCTTTTTTACTGTGGATGCTGCTACCTCCGCCTTCTTAGATCTACTTCTCTGAGTGTTATGAGTTGTATGAGTTGAGCGGCTTCTGCTGCGACTTTCCCATAACTTTTTATGTTGCTCTGCTAATTGTTGATTACTTTGGAGGATAAGCTCCATCTGCGTTTGCATCTGTAACTGCATCTGAGCTTGATTTATGGTGCTTTGTTCAAGGAATTTCTTCAACATTTCTTCTGTAGTGTTAGTGGATCCAGCTTTCCCCTCTGAGATTGCTTTTGGCGCTGTTTTTGATATTCCAGCAACCGCCGCCATTGCGCTATTACCTTTTGCCTCTTTTGAAGTATTACTGTTTACCATATGACCATTGTCAGCTGCCCTTGAAACTAAACCATTGGTATTAAGACTACCGCCTACTGCTCTTGATAATCCTTCAACTGCATGAGAAGTATCACCGGCAATTGCTGCTTCCTTAGTGGTACCGACATCCACATCTTTACCCTTGCTTTGCATAGGGATCTCGACTTCGTCTTCTTCTTCTTCTGGTATGCCGTCCAAATGTGTTTCGTCCTCTACTACAACATTGTCCAAAGCCGCTGACTGTTGTTGCGATACCGTCGACTGCAATGCTGCTGGTTGCTGTTGTTCTGTCGTTGGTTGTGGGATTGCTGGCTGCTGTTGCTATGCCGCTGAATGTTGAGTTGCTGGTTGCTGAGCTGAAGTGCCGCTCGAGAAAAAGTCATGTGCAAAACCCAACGGTGGTTCCGCTGAACTCCTAGTGTTATGCCGATTGGAATAAGTCAGCGACTGAGCCGATACGGGAAACTTAGGGGACTTGCTTGTTGACAACGTACTCCCTTTTCGCCTAGACGCCATTTGGTATCCCGTGTAGAAAACAACAAAAGCACTTCCTGACAGTATTAAGCTAGCTTGACTGTTAGCAAATGCCAAATTGGTTAGTGGAGGTGGTTGATAATTTTCTGCAGAACACAGCTAAAGAACAGAAAAAAGAGTGCAGACCTAGTTGTACTATTGACATAAAATGGTCTAATCTTGTCGGCAGTTGAGAAACCCTAGTTTTGAAAAATTCATGGAATCTAAAAAAAAACACTAAAGTTTGCAAACTGTTCCAAAATTTGGATCAAAATCTGTACGGCATGAAGCTTATGCTAATAATTTTCAAAGTGTTTTCCAAGTTCTTCATAAAGACATGTCCTCTAAATCCCCCCAATAACACCCTAGTTTTGACATCATACCACTCTCATTCATCATGACATATCCTCTAAATCTTCCAAATAACAGTTCATCATAAGGATTGTCTATAACTACACTATGTCGTATCAAGGAAGGAAGATAAATGTTAAACACAGCTGCTAATATGCTAAGTACCAGAAATCATACCTAAAGATAAGAAGCCTTTCATGATTTCCATCACTGAGATATAAACCGCTTATGACATAAAACCCAAATACCGCTTTTATAACAAGAAAAGTGGCTAAAACCCATACTTTGATGGCTAAAAACCTTACTAGAAGAAATAACCATATTATGCCATGCCAAGTAAGGAGAATATCTTTAAAAAGTAGTCATAAGTGTGCTAAAAATTGTAAAAACATGTCTTGAATAGGAAACTTCTATGGTTATCAAACTTTTCACAGCAGCAAGGTTTACCCAAAAAACTTCCAAAAGGGGAAAACCTTAAAGATTTGGGTGGAAAAATTTGCATTAACAAACTACCAAAACCATTTAACGACAAACAAGAACTATCAGTAACATATCTATAACTAAGAACGACATTAGAGTAAAAAACAACCTAAGTTTTGAGAAATCAGGAAGAAATTTTTGAAAAACACAGGTTCAGACCTTATCTAGCGCCAAAATGTAATTGGTAAAATCCCCATAGGTGTGATTTTACCAATACACCCATACTTAACCGCTCTATCTTCTTTGCTCTTCTCATTCTTCTCATGGAATCCGCTGATGTAATTTTCAGCATGCAGACGCCGGCCTCTTCTTGTGGTTGATCCGCCGATAAATACTACCGCTGATATTTGACTCATCAGAGATATTATTTCTTCATGGCGCCATTCCGCCATACCCTTGAGGGGTAAAGGCATTTTCTGCACTTACATCAGTGGGTTCAACCGAGCAATGCTCTAACAATTTCCCCCTTTTCAATTTTAGTGACAAAAACCAATCTTACATATGGATTCAAAAAGTAAAATATTCTAGCCCTAACCATAATGTACTTGATCTTCTTGTAATCTGCAGCGTCTTCAGATAAGAGTGTTCATGCAAGCGAAGATTCAAGGTAGAGATAACAAACTCAAAGTTACCACACATCTTGGTTTCTAGAAGGACAAAGTCCAACAAGACTTTGTTATGCAATTGAGTAGTATGTAAAAATTGTAAGCATATTGCATTGATGCTTCAAGATACTATACAATTTAATATGTTCTCCCCCTTACTCAATACACTAACTTTTGTTATGCCATGACAAGCACATCGATTTTACTCCCCCTATGTGTTTTTACCTGCAAAAACAATGTACCGTCTCTGGGTACTTTCGTAGTGCTAGGAGATCAAAGTCGAACAAGACGAGCCTAAACCAAGGATGGCCGTTCCCGTCTTGCTTCGGTCACAGAGAGGATAGAGGTTGGTCTAGGGAGGGAAACAACGAAGAAAATTGAGATCAGGTTGAGGATTTGTTTTGGGTGTAAGAGTTCAAGATCTCCGTCGTGAAGTCGACTGGAAATCTCCAAGGCTAGAAACGTGTTTCGATTCTCAGGTGTTTTCTCTGAGGCTCTGGTTGTTTCTGTTTTGTGTGTTCTAGATGTTCTGAACGTTCTTGCCTTGGAAGATAGAGGAAGCCTCTATTTATAGTTTGAACTCACCCTGATCTCTCGACAGAGAAGGTGGAAGTCGTGGAAGAGTGGAGGAGTGGAGGACATGCGTTGGTTTCCGTAACTGCCTGAGTCGTGTGGAACATGCCCACTCGCGCCATCTTCTCGTAACTGTCCACTATCTCCATCAGTTTCTTTCAACTGCCGTAGACCGCCAGACGAATACCCCTAAAGTTATCCCCCCGTGTGATGTTTTGATGTCTCGAGCGAGTGATACGCAGATATTGCGTAGTTGAGTTGAGTAGAGTAGAGTTGTACGACTAATTGTCGAGACCAACATGAGTGTGGTGCCTCCGGGACATGAGTATAGGAGTGGCCTTGGCTGTTGGCCAAGGCCATAAGTGTTTTAACGCCATAGCCCAAGAGGCTACGGCCTTGGTCTTTGGCCGAGGCCAATTTTGAACGCGCTTTGGCGCTAGTTATGGTGGTGCCATGGCTCATGGCGCCAAGCCTTGGCCTTTGGCCAAAGCTAGCTTGTTGTGGCGCCATGAATTATGGCGCCACGGCCTTGGCCTTTGGCCAAGGCCAGCTTGTTGTGGCGCCACGGTCTTGGCCTTTGGCCAAGGCCCACTTGTTGTGGCTCCCTGGAGTATGGCGCCACGGCCTTGGCCTATGGCCAAGGCCAGCCTGTTTGCGGTTATATTCCTCGTTATGGCCTTGGCCTTTGGCCAAGGCTAAGTAGGTTTGTGGCGTCTTACACCATGGCCTTGGCCTCTTGGCCAAGGCTGATTTTTGTGAATCCATGGTGGCTCATGGTTTGTGGTGCCATGCTATGTGGCGTTTATGGTTTTGGCATCTGGCCAAGGTCGACTTTGGGGCAGCCTGTGCCTTAGTCGTGGTGTGAGTGCTTATGCTACAACACACTTGGGGTCATGGCGTGTTTATCCATGGTATGCTAGACCATCCTGAACTTGGGATTAGATCCGCTTAAGCATGTTTAGGCTGCAGTATGCTTCTCAGAGAGCTCTGGACCGGCCTTGAGCTTCAATATTCCCGAGGTTTGCACCAAGACTCGTATGTTGAGTCGTATTTAAGAGGAAATCCATGAGGATACGTTGTACCATTAAGCGACCCGGCTCTGAGCAGATCAATGGGTTTAATATGCTGGTGAGATTATTAGTACTGCTCCATGATATTACCCTCCCCACCGGAGTCATAAGAGAGAGCTCATAGAGAGTTTGTTTAGCTCACGGAATGGGTTGCACTCTGAGCTATAGAGATGAGCCTGAATAGGCGATTGCCTTTAATAAGACATGGTTTCGAGAGTGTTTTGACAATCTTGTCCCTCTCTCATTTTTCACCATCTACACTATGACAACGCCGTAGACAATTGTCGTAGTAGATAGAAAGATTTTACTCCCCCTTGCTACAAGATTTCTCCCCCCTTTTGTCATAAAATAGACAAAGAAAAGAAATATAGGAATCCTCATAAAATCGCAATAATCAATTAAGACAAAGGTAAACATACCTGAAACGAGAGATAAAAAGATGCAATTCTCTCGTAGATTCCATAGCCGCACTCCCCAAAAAGATATTACCATGAAGCACAAGTTCAAAAGAACTCTCCCCCATAATGTGTCATTCCATAAGGAACAACGCGACTACCTTCCCAAGCAAGGTTTCAGAATAAATTCTTGGGTACAATTTTCACAAGTGAAATTGTAGATATGTTTTTCTTTCCTAGCCAGTTACGGTCAAATAGGAATTCAAGGTTTAATCTTCCTACTTTCTCAGAGAATTTCGGTCAACCATCGCCTTTAGAGAAAACATTAGGTTACCCCTTCCTAGTGGTTGTAAGACTAAGAATTAAAGGTACAACATTTAATCCAGCGGAGTTCAACATTGTAGTCTACGAGGTACCTTATTATCAAAAATCGTCTCCTCTTAGCCATAAGAGTCAGAAGCATGGATTTTGATAATCTATCATGAACTGCTTTACCCGAACGGGTGGTATGGCTAAAAAAGCAAGTTCACGGTTTTGCAATACATTCATAAAGATAATCAATTAAGATCAAGCATTGCAATCATCAATTAAGATTTTAATTAATAACCTCGATTAATTGATGAAAAATAAAACATGGAAGTAGTACAAGAAAATCATGCTTAACTCAAAAGATGACTACTTCTAGCATAGTGATTACCCAAACCCTAAGGAAAAGACAAAGCTTTTAATAAGGAGTTAACTATGCCATAAGACTATTGACAAAACTATTAATATCCGTTGTTCCCTCAACAAGAGTTGTGCTCATGGGAACATACGGTTCGTGAAACTTCTGATTGAGACTGTTAAGAAAAGCTTCATGTTTTTTTACCATAGCTTCATGTACCCGTAGTGATTTCAAAAATACTTCTCCAAGAACTTGAACTTCTCTTCTAGTTTCTTTGCATTCTTTTACAATAGAAGCAATTATGTGGTTCTTGGGAGTATTGGATCCAGGTTTCTTCATCGTCTTCTTCTTAGTTTTCAAAAGATTCTTCTTGGTTTCCTTTGGAGCCGTAGTAACCTCATCAGTTTTAATGATAGTAGGTTTTTCACCATTGGTGATAGAGAGAGTGTTTGATGAATCCATGAACACGTTCGTGAGATGAAGGACTATTTCCCAAGACCTCTTTTTATAGAGAGGTTTTCTGGAAAGGGGTTTCCAAAAATTAAAAAAGATAATATAGGAGAGTTCCTAAAGAAGGAAATCAGTTCCGAAAACGTGTAATTCAAGAGTTAACGATCGGTTCCTTTGTTCACAAGTAATCGTTAACCTAAGGATTCAGTGTGTCCCAATATAAGATTTTATTCATTAATCACCACAGAACCTTTTAAGTTTAAATATCAATGGTATGATTAGACACATATCTAATTGCATGATCTCGAGTAGAGGTCCATTTCTTCTCATGGATCCTGTTCTCGACTCTTGCCTTAGGAGCCAGAGACAGGGGGAAGAGTTGGAAACTACTTAAAGATTATTGATATCCACATCGATTCATTACATTTTGGACTCTTATTATTTGATGTGTTAGCAAAAAAATGCTTAGGATGACAATTGTGACAACCACTTTGGGGTTTTCTGGTCACTAACCATCAGAACAATTGATCACATAACCAATTGAGCGTGGATACATCTCTTTGGAGCTTTGCTCAACAATTGTTAGAGATGGGAATTATTGTCAAATCCTTTGATTACACATATGGTTTTAACAAACTTACAAGGGCCTCCACAAATCAATAAGCACATACTAAAGACATGAGGTAACCATTGTGTCCGTTATATGTGCATAGACTTTGTTCTCGGACTTAGAACAAAATCGCACATTCACTTTCACATTTAGACAGTGAAAGGATGAGCAAGTTCTTGCTCATTCTCTTGAATGGTGTTTTTTATCCTCTAGTCTAGATTTCTTAGTTCTAATCCTTTTTCTCTTGACATGATGCAGTTCATCTCTCTTTAAGAATCTTTTGTTAGAAGAAGAGTTTGAAGACGTACCTTTCATTTCCTTCTTGTGATATGATTCACGAATCATCTGCAGTGAGTTTGATAGCCTGGTTGCTCTTCTTTGGAGTTTGTTGACATATTTAACCTTTTTCTTATAGCGATAGCAATGAGAGTAGATGTGACCTTTCATGCTGCAATAAGTACATTTTTCGATCAATTCTGGTTTTTTAGAACCAAGGTTTTTCGTGATGCCAATAGAATCTTTCACGTCCAAGACATTGTTGTCAGGAATAGAATCAATAGTCATTGCACAGAGTGCACAGTTTTCTATTTCTTCTTCTGATTCATAGAAATCTGAAGTATCGTCTAAAGTAGCTGCAGCAAGTGCTTTTACTCCCGTGTATCTTCTTTTGTTTGCACAATTAGATCCAAAACCTTTGCTCATCATCCACAATTTCTAACTTTTCATTGGAAGAAGTTTTTTGTAGTTGTCTGTTCGATGAGGGGACATCTTTAATAAAACGTTTATTTCGTTTTTCAGGAGATCTCGAAACTGTCTTGTAATATAAGACACTAGTTGAGACTCATCATGTTCTGATATAATCTGATCTTCAGAGTCATTAGAATCTTCTAAGGCTTTGAACGCTATATTATTAGGCTTTATTTCTTTGTCAAAGATTTTAAGCTTAGCGATTATATCATAACCATATGACTCCTGGATGGCATGTTTCTTTGATTCATATTTAGAAGGTAGAGACCTAAAGATTTTTCTCACAATTTCTCTTTCCTCAATTGTTTTTCCAAGCGATTGTGAGGCATTAATAATTGCAGAAAGTTTTTGATTGAAATCTTCAAAGGTTTCTTCATCAGACATTCGGAGGTTTCCTAATATGATGAGAGAATTTGAAGACGAGCTTCTTTCTCTGAAGTGTTGCTTTCAAATATGTTTTGCAGAGTTTCCCAGGCTTTCTTTGGTGTACTACACGTAGATACATGATGTTGAAGATCTGGGGTAACTGCATGAATGATCGCATTAAGCGCATCTGAATCTATCTTAGCTTCTTTCCTTTCATCATCAGAATATTGCGAGGGAGTTTTATCCTTTACAACATCTCCGATTTTGATAGTGGGTATGGTAAACCCATCCTGCACAAAGACCCAACACTGATAGTCTCGTGATTGAAGAAAAGAACGCTTGGCGGATTTCCACCATAGATAGTTTGTGCCATAAAACACTGGTGGAACATTCACATTAGCAGAATAATGTGTGTTTATAGTTCACGAAAGCGTCAAACACAGACAGTTACGTCCTTTGCAAGGTGTTTGCCGGCTCTGATACCAACTGAAAAAGCGAGGATACCGAGATATACCACCAACTTTTTGTTTTCGTGAACCTAGTTGATTATGGTTGTTTGAACGATCTCACAAATCAATATTCAAACAACAACGTATAGTTCAAAGAACCGAACCCTAACAAGAACGTAGTTCTCGTAAATCTCAATAGAGATGGATTCACTCAAAGGTTATGAATCAACAAACTTGCAATTACTTCTATTATATAGATCAGAGACAATATAATGCGGAAGGGAAAAGTAATGCAAGACATCAGAATTTTGTTAACGAGGAAACTGCAAACCTAGCAGAAAAACCCCGGGACCTCGTCCAGATATGAACACCCTCAGTATGAACGGTATACAGACGCTAGCCTACTCTCAGACTTCAGACTGGACTGTATCGAGACTGAATTCACCCTACAAGCAATTCAGCTACCAATGTGCTCCTACGTCTCTTAGCTCCCGCAGTAGCCTACGTACTTGATTCCCCTAGATGACGTCCTTTACAGGCCTAGGAGTTGCTCCACTTCCCTTCGTGAAGACTAGCGCTACCCTGCCTCTAACAGGACACTTACAAGTATCCAAGTAATCAAACAAGAATACAATTGTGATTTTCTTTAGACTTAAAGTCAAGGTTAATGGAAATCGATATGTTGAATAGGGCTTATTGATCTAGCCTAAACAACTTTACCTCCAAACGCGAGACGAAATTAGTATGAAACCTAGTTCGTAAATTTGCGTTTGGGAACTTCTAGGGTTTACAATACAAGATCTACCTTACGAAGTTTCTATCAAATCTTGGTCGTGGTAAGATTGAAAGAATTCAATCGACCCAAGATACAGGATGGAATTTTACTTCCGACCTGTGCTTCACGATCCTCAAGTGAAGTCTTTCAATAGTCGTAGTCCAAAAGGACTTCGAGATGACGACCAACCTTTATGCAAGGATACACAGATGTGTAGAGGATTGAGATTGTATCTTGCAGAAGGTTATCTATTTATAGTGATCATCTAGGGAGGCTTTGCTTAAAGTTTAAGTAACCTTGAGTAGGGCTCAAGCAAGTTCCGGAACTAGGAAAGTCCATAGCTAGATTACCCATTCTCAATCTTCTAAGAACTTTGGACTAAGCCAAAAGTTGAAGAAGACTCAACCTTGTTCGAAGGTTCGCGACTTCTGGTCCAATGCTTGTTTGGACATCGCTTTACGACTTCTGGTCCAAATACTTTGTTTGAACATCGCTTGGATTAAGTTGTTGAATTTCATGAGCCAAGTAATGACAAGTCCGAGAACTAATCATGCCTAGACCGAAAACTTCAAGATATGGAGTTGGAAGTTTTCTCATGGCTTATATGAACGCGTTCACAGAGCAGTCAATAGAGTTCAGGAGAATTCAGGAGAATTCTTACGCGTTCATGAACGCGTTCATACAGACTTAGCTCGTTCTCTGAAATGCCAAAAGCAACACATGTACGCGTTCACCGTTGGGGTCATTTCAAGAGACAACTTAATATTCTCTACCTATACATATTATCACAAGTGTGACAAATGCAAATGCGAAAATCCTAGAATACCTTCGGATCATATAAACAACATCATAGACTATTGGTATGATACAAATGGTAAAAACGATATGGAAAGGAAAAACCTTTCTAACCTTAATCGAGGAAGTTATGATTTATCAAGTAGTAAGCTCCGGTCTTCGTCTTCATCAGTCTTCGTCTCGATTACCTAAAACTATCCTAGTCCGAGGTTTTAGAGTAAACTTATCAAGGATTGTGTTTTTGTCTCATAAACTTGACAAATGACATGAGATAGCAACATCAGTGGGTTCAACCGAGCAATGCTCTAACACAATCAGAAGAATTTAGGAAAACGACTCTTTAGTTATCATCATTGCTACTGCAGGAAGGAATGTCTATATCTTCATAATCAATTAAAGGTTAACTTACCTCATGGATTTACAATCCATGCCTTGTGCAACTCAGGTTCATTTGATGGTTCTAAGTCATTGGCATTTCAACATGAGAGTTCAAGATGTGGACTTTAGATATGAAATTTTATATTGAGTTCAAATGTAGAAGGGACTTAACAAAGACAACATCCCAATCATTGTTGTAGCCCAAACTGGATATGTTGAAGACTTAGAGGGCCAGATCTTTCAGGTGTGGTGAAGGCAGTGGTTAACATCAACATAACCTAATCAATATGCAGGAAATTTAAATTAACTCTTGAAGATGGAAAAGTTGTGAAATTTTCCTTATTCTACTTGGGCTTCCCTCATGCCACATGTAGAATTTGCTTTGTATTTGACCATAATGTTTATTTATAACTACAGAATTATTGATCAAGCTGCAAGAAGTAATATTCCTCTTCTCACTCTGCAGAATGTTGTTCATTTTGAAAATAATGAGGTTGAAGATAATAATGCTATTGTTGAACAAGTTCAAGTTGTAGAAAATGAAATGCTCCTAATGTTGCTGCTATGAGGTCATTGTAAATGAAGAGGTGGTCCAAAAGTCAGTGGATCCAGTTGAACCAGCCCATAATGGTTCACCTCTTCCTGCTACCCATGCAACAAACAATGATGCTCCACCTGTTAGTGCAAATCAAGATAGATATTTTAGTGACTTTGATGTGAATCTAGTAATAGAAGGTGAAACAAGAGATCAAGAGCAAGCCATGAAGATGATGATCTTATTTAGTTGAAGATGAATATTAATGAAATTCTTCATCGGTTTACAACTGAGGTTTGTAACAGTCCTGAACATGATACTTATAATAATTTCCTGCTGAAAGGGCTAATTGAGCTGGTTTGTTGAATGAATATGTATCTTTGAGGAATGAAATTGAAAATGTTTTCTCTAAGCAGAATATTGATCTTAACATGCCTCAAAGTACTTCTGACAACTCTGATCTAGCTCCGGTGATGCATGAACCTTCAGCCGATATTACCAACCAAGTTATTTCCTTTTCAATTCTTAAATACTCTTTTCTTTCTGTTATTTCTTTCAATAATGATTTCATTGCCTTTTTATTTATTCATATTTTGCCTGTTATTTCTTTATATTAAGATACATATCTTGAATGCTCATAACTTGCCTTGTTATCTGTTTTTTATCATTATCAATTTCAGCTACTTAATTAATTCGTCACATACATACCTAGATTCTTATTGTTGCATAATTGTTCCTTTTTCTGTAGTTGTTTCATATCATGTTAGCTTCTTAACAATGAAGTTGCTCTCCTGGAACACTCAAGGAATAAGTCAACCTCTTACCCAAAATCATCTTCACTTCATACAAAAACAATACAAACCTGATGTAGTCTTCCTTTCAGGAACAAAGGCTTCTTAGGGAAACATGGAAAAATTTGTAAGACAACATAAATTTTATAATTGGTTTAGTATTCCCAGAATAGGTTTATCTGGTGGTTTCATGATTGCTTGGTTTGATAATGTTGATTTGATTCTTATTTTATTTTCATAATAACATCTTTCAGTTTGAAGTTGTAGATAATTTTAAAATTCATGGATTTTATCTTGCATGTATGGAGCGCTTTCTGATGATAATAAATATGACCAACGGTCTCATCTAATCCTTTGGTGATTCCATTGACTTACCTTGGATTTTAGTGGGAGACATAAAATTTATCACGCATTTAGGTGGAAAAAAAAAAGGGAATTCTACTTCCTCTTGTGCCACTTCTTTTATTTATGACTCTATCCAGCATTTAAGGATAATTGATCTTGGTTTTCAAGGTTACCCTTCACTTGGCAAAATGACAGACAAGGTGAAAATATCAAAGAAAGAATTGATAGAGTTCTTTCGTCTGTAAACTGGATCAAGATTTACCCTAATACTATAGTTAAACATTTTCCTAGAATAGGTTCTGATCACACACCCATTCTTCTTGAATGTAAGCCGATTATTTGACCAATTGGGAGACCTTTTAGAGTTTTCAGACCTTGGCTCTTTCATGAAACTTGGTCAGCTCTAATCTCTTCTCGTTGACATGAAGAATTCTCTGGTTCAAGTGCTTTTCAAATTCATCTTAGATTAAAACACCTTTCTAAAATTCTTAAAAATTGGAATAGGAAAGTGTTTGGAAATATTTTCAATAGCATTAAAGAACTTAATGTTAAAATTGAAACCTCCATGCTATGAACCCTCTCCCTATGTTAGAGCATTGCTCGGTCAAACCTACTAGTGTTGGTATGTCAAGCTAGTTGTCAAGTTTAGATGTCAAAACACAATTCTTGATTTAGCTTACTAGAGTTTAGATTTCGGAATTGGGATATAGATAATGTAGTAGAGACCTTGGAGATGAAGACAGAGATTACCAAGAAGACATCATATATTCTTCATCGACAAAAGGTTGGTAGGAGTTGTGACATTATATGGAATTTCTTCTGTTCAACTTATTATATCTTTCGAAATAGTCAGTTACTTTAGTAGGGATACTATAGCGATTGAGATTGTTATCATGTCTACATAACCATGAGTTGTGTTGGTATACTTTCCCGGTGTACTAAGTTACACGATACATGATATAGATTCAATACACTTTATATTACAATGATTTTCTTGCAAGTCACATCTAGGAGTGTACGAGTAGAAAATCTGCATAGGTACTCGAGGTACCATATCCATCAGATCTACTCATACATACAATATTTAGTTGTAGTTCAGTGGTGCGAAGACCTCAAGAACAGCACCGAAGGTGCTCTGAACAATGATTAAAGACCATATAAACAATCAAGACAAGATATAAGATAACCCTAATATATTTCAATGCTGAGATTACATGAAGAAAACCCTAAGGAACCAGAGGAGATTACAAACCTAACCTCTCTCTTGCTACTTAGGCTCAACCCAAAGAGAATCCAACCCTTACAAAGTTTTCCAAGCTCGCCTTATATAGGCCGAGCTTGGGTGGTTTACAGCTAATAAAGACAAGAGACTCGATCGTGGTGGTGTCAGTTCCTGTCGAGTAAGGCGGTTTACACTCTGAGGCTGAACCCTGGGCTTCGGTCCATTGACATAGTCCAAATCCTTTCCCTCCGAGTTTTTACCTCGCTCGTGTGTGATTGTTTCTTCTATGGATCGGTCCGAGACTTCGCTGCCAATCTTCTCGGCATGGTTATGCTTTCTGGATGCGAGACACGTGTTCCGAGGGGTTTTACCCCCTACA
>JAJJMA010187244.1:0-21166 GCA_023529015.1 Papaver nudicaule | reverse complement strand
TAAAGAGAAGATGGAAAGATAAAGTTTGTGAGAGAGAAAATAATGCTATTTTAAATTTTATTTCTAGAATGGTCGGTTACTACGCTTCCCCCAAAAAGAAGTACTCTAACAGTAGCACTGTACTACTCCTTCGGTTGCCAATTGACAATTTTGACCTCAAATTATTTTTTCTTACTTTTGTATGCATGGACCTTTTAGTAAAAAGTGCCTTAAAAAAGGCTTGGCTTAATAATAGTAAAGATAAAGATGTGTTTACATCCGGATATATGTTTTTTCTTGCAACTATTGTTTCAAAAAAACATTATACCGTAATTATTGTTTCGAACAAAATTAGACCCTAATAATCGGAGATTAGTATTACTCGATTATCAAAAACAAATTGGAAAAATACAATTAATTGGTATTCAATTGAGCCAAATTGAGGTGAAAGTATTAAGCAAAGCCTTTTTTAAGGCACTTTTTACTAACAGGTCCATGCATACAAAAGTAAGAAAAAAATAATTTGAGGTCAAAATTGTCAATTGGCAACCGAAGGAGTAGTACAGTGCTACTTTTAGAGTACTTTTTCTTTGGGGAAGCGTAGTAACCGACCATTCTAAAAATAAAATTGAAAATTTAAATAGCATTATTTTCCAATCACTAACTTTATCTTTCCATCTTCTCTTTAGGATTAAGACTGCAATCAGTACCAGCTGTTACTTTGATCCGAAAAAAAAAAAAAATTGCAGTCGATCGTTACATATGCCTTTGATTTGATTGTGGCAAATTACCATTTTTTTTCCTTCCACGTGCGAAGCACGTGCCCATTTCTAGTAATAATAAAATTTAGAAACGACCTCTCTCTCCACTGGTTGTAAACTTTATATCACAATAATAAAATTTAAAAACGACGTCTCTATCGCTTATGCACGCATGGCATGGTTGTAAGCATTTTAAAGCACCTACGTAATGAGTATAAACATGATTCCCCTAAAAAAAAAAGTATAAACATGATTAAGAAATAATAAATATTTCACATACCAAGGTTTTATAACAATTAAAAGGGTAAGGTTACAAACATAACTATAATCAAACTATCTCACTTAATATGGGAGTGGGACAAGCTTTAATTTGAACTAGCTCAATTAACATGGGACGGAGGGAGTATAACATGGTATCATACATTTTCTTGTTTATTAATTCTCAATTGCCCGTGTTGTCCTTCGCTTCACATTATTGTAATAGTAAAAAACTACTCCTAAACAAGAGGAATGATCATATGATTATCCCTGTCAAAAAAAAAAGGATCTATGATTATGATTTAAAATCGTGCCCAGCGACAAACACAATAGATCAAAATATACAGGAACCATGTGGTGAGGAATGATCCCAGCGAAAATGAAAAATAAATCAAAACTAAAAATAATTTTTCTTCGTTTTCAAAAAAAATACATATATATATAATTTGTCTCCGGCAGGGTTTGCCCACCTATAGTCCCATGTGAGAAAGAAGAATAGTGTGGTGGGTCCCTAAACTTTTTATATATCCTGGGTGAGTCATGAGTGATCTCCTAAAGTAGAGATTCTTGACCCTTATACCCAAAATATACATACCGGTTTTCTTTACACCATAACCATGCGGATCTAGGGCCTGGCTAACCCTGGCCCCCGCCCCCCCCCCAAGCCCAAACTACACATCTTTTTACCAGCCTAATCAAACCTTCAAGATCTATGGCCTGGCTTACCCTGGCTCAAGCTCAACGAAAACACTAGCCTAATTTTTAGGCTTAAGCCCCCTCTAAAATAAAAATTGAAGCCCAAGCCCCTCCCAATCTCAATTCCCACGTCAACCACTGACGGAGTGCCAGGTACGCGTTTCTGGTCTTTGGGCTCAACGGTATTTTCGAGATACTAGTCTCCATTAGTTAATTAGTGTGCGGCCTAATAGAGAGATCCGTGTGATCCTTTATTCTGATCGGGAAGGAACAAAATAATTTTACTGGCAAATTAAAAAAATAATAATGTTCAGGTGCAAAATTTCCTTTGCACCATTTAAAGGAGAAGTTTTTTTTCTTCGGTCTAACGATTCTGACCGAATGAGAGATCCGTGTGATTCTTTTGTGGAGCCTTTTTAATACTGTCACTCAAGTGCCAAGACAGAAAAGAAATACTGTAACAAGTGTAAAATTTAGTTTGCACCAATGCTTTTGTGAAATACTAATTCCATTTAACCGGATCCCGGGGACTAATTAAATAGATACTGCCGTCCTTATTACAAGTTAACCTCTACAGTGGTGTAAGAAACTAAGTTAAACAGGTTCACTCGAGTTGCAAAAGAGAAAAACTAAATAGAGTCAGAAGTGCACAATTTCTTTTGCACCATTTTTTTCCGGAAGTACTTTCATTCAACCAGATATTGAGCGACTTCGTAGATACCAAAAAAAAAATCCTTCAAAATATTAGGCCGTAACTTCTGTTTAAAAAAAAAAAATTAGACCATAATTATTGTTTCGAACAAAATTAGACCCTGATTATGGTTTCCTAAACCCTCTTCCATAATACTAATTGTGTTGTAAAGTTTTGTCACCAAATAGGCACGTTGTATGCATGTTTAGTGTTTGTCTGCCGTTTACATCCATATATACATGTATGCTTATACCCTCGACCATATCTTTATCTTTACTATATTATTAAGCAAAGCCTTTTTAAGGCACTTTTCACTAAAAGGTCCATGCATACAAAAGTAAGAAAAAATAATTTGAGGTCAAAATTGTCAATTGGCCACCGAAGGAGTAGTAAAGTGCTACTGTTAGCGTACTTTTTCTTTGGGGAAGCGTAGTAACCAATCATTCTAGAAATAAAATTGAAAATTTAAATAGCATTATTTTCCCTCTCACAAACTTTATCTTTCCGTCTTCTCTTTAGGATTAAGACTGCAATCAATCCGAGAGCAATTTTGATCTAGCAGTGCTAGAGCAATTTTGATCTAGCAGTGCTAGAACCGTTGGATCAACTAATCTAACGGTGGTGGTTTTGAGTGGAGTTTTTCACACCAAGGGTAAAAACTGAATTTCCACCAACAATCACCACCACCATTGGATAGGTAGATCCGGTGGCTCTAGCAATGCTATATCATTTTTGATCTAGCGAAGCTAGATCCAAAATTTTTTCAATCAATCCTAGCTGTTTGATCCAAAAAAAAAAAAAGAAAAAAAAAAAGACTGCAGTCGATTGTTACATATGCCTTTGATTGGATTGTGGCAAATTACCACTTTTTTTCCTTCCACGTGCGAAGCACGTGCCCTATTCTATTTGAACATCAGAAACACTAAAAGCACTTGTTTGTTCCCTGTATTTCAAGTGCAATCTTTCGTTTGCACTATTGAAATCGTGCATAAATGATTTTGCAACCCCTTTTTTGTGCTTCTAGTAACATTCCTACAAAAGATACGTTATTTCTCACCCTTCCCGAGGAATTGATTTTTCAGTAAATCTTACTATGTTTTACCTGAAAAAAAGAATGATGCCTCTCATGGGGACCCAATGATAGTATCTGTTAGGCCGAACGAAACGTTATGGAGTCCGTGGCAGAATTCAAAATACCTGCATCATAGTCGATGTCTGGTTCAAAGTTCATCCCTCTTTTTTGCAACATGTTGACCCATAAATACAGTACAAACATGGAAGCCCCATAAATAAAGCGCACGCTTTTGCAGCAAGATGCCTCATTCTCACTGTCACAGAAATATGATCCACACCACAACACGACACGCGTGACCACGAAGAGTACCAGATAAAAAAAAAATCGTAACTTTATCCCATCTCAAGACAGATGAACGAGTGGTAAGGCTGACATTGATATGACACTAGAAGAGAATTCGGAGCCCCTTGGTGTAGAGAGGTAGAGAGTAATAGTGTTGTAGAGCGTGACGTGGCACCACCACCACCCTCAGATCTATAGGGGGTCCACTATTAGATTAACTCTTTTCGCTCTACACCGTCGGATCTATAGCTCTACAAAATCTCTACGACACTATTCAGACTACATCTAGAGTTTTCGAAGAGAATTGCTGTCCAGTGCTACAGGGCCCCCGGATCTGTCCACCAGCTTCTCCCCCGCCTATGTGGCTGGATTTTAGTGGTCGGTGGAGCAGCAGGGGGTCCCGCCCGCAGTTTTTGGTCCAGTAGGGGTGCGCCACGCATAGGCGGGGGAGAACCTGGTGGACAGATCCGGTGGGCGTTTATCATTTTCGGGGTTTCCTGGCATGCAGATAATCAACGGGCCCCACAGAAAAAAACTCTCTCTCACACGGGTTATGCTGGCGGGATGGTTCTTTGTCAATAACAGCTGTGATACACCTACCGCCCTCACGTCACGCTGGCGCTGTGTATCCCGCTCAAGCATCTAACGGGTGACAAGCGTGCTTAGCACTTGGGATATGTACGATGAAAAGTTTGGGCCCCACAAAAAAAACTCTCTCTCACACGGGACATGGAACGGGAAATGAGGGCGGTAGCTAAATCATTTTTGTGTCAATAAACAGAGTTTTTTTTTTGTGGGGCCCAAACTTTGCATCGCACATATCCCAAGTGCTAAGCACGCTTGTCACTCGTTAGATGCTTGAACGGGTTACACAGCGGGACGTGAGGGCGGTAGGTATATGAGCTGGTCAATAACAGTCGTGATATACTCCCCGCGGGTTGGATCCCGCGGGTCATACACACAAAAGTGTGTGAGAGGAGCGCTGGTCCCCACCAACCCGCCACCCAGGAAAGCAGGGGGTTGGGCTTTAGGATTTTTCTACGTTTTGCTAAGTTTTAATGTCATTCCATGATGTATTTTGCTAAATTTAAAGTTAGAACCACCCGGAGCTTCGAGGTTGATGCTTCGTATGTCATTCTACCACATTTGAAGATCGAATCGATACATGAGCTACATATTTAACAGTTTCCATGATGTATTTTGCAAATTCTGAAGTGAGAACCAACCCTGAGCTTCTAGAGGTTGATAGTTTGTTTGTCGTTCTACCACATTGAATTTTGTATTGACACCTGGGCTCCATATTTACCACTTTCCATGATGTATTCTGCAAAATTTGAAGTAAGAACCCACCCGGAGCTTCGAGGTTGATATAGACGGGATGTCGTTCTACCGCATTTGAAGTTTGAATCGACACATGAGCTCCATATTTACCAGTTTCCATGATGTAGTCTGCTAAATTTGATGTTAGAACCCGCCTGGTGCTTCGAGGTTGATATTTCTTATGTCGTTCTATCACATTTAAAGTTCCAATCGACACCTGAGCTCCATATTTACCAGTATTCATGATGGATTATGCTAGATATAAATTTGGAACTCACCCGAAGCTTCGAGGTTAATAATTAGTATGTCAATCTACCACATTTGAAGTTCTAATCGGGAACTTGAGCTCCATATTTACCAGTTTTCATGATGTATTCTGCTAAATTTGAAGTTAGTACCCACCCGGAGCTTTGAGGTTAATAGTTCGTATGTCTTTCGACGATATTTGAAGTTCATATCGACACTTAAGCTCCATATTTACCAGTTTCCATGATGGATTCTGCTAAATTTGAAGTTAGAACTCACCCGAAACTTCGAGGTTGATAGTTTGTATGTTGTTCAACCACATTTGAAGTTTGAATCGACACCTGAGATCCATATTTACCAGTTTCCATGATGTATCAGCTAAATTTGAAGTTATAACTCACCCGGAGCTTCTAGGTTGATAGTTCGTATCTCGGTCGACCGCATTTGAAATTCGAATCGCCACCTGAGCTCCATATTTACCAGTTTCCATGATGGATTCTGTTAAATTTGAAGTTAGAATCCACCCGGTGCTTCGAGGTTGATATTTCCATACTGTTCTACCACATTTGAAGTTCGAATCGACACCTGAGATCCATATTTACCAGTTCCTATGATGGATTCCGCTAAATTTGAAGTTAGAACTCACCTGGAGCTTCGAGATTGATAGTTCGGATGTCGTTCTACCACATTTGAAATTTGAATCGACACCTGAGCTCCATATTTACCAGTTTCAATGATTTTTTTTCCTGCTAAATTTGAAGTTAGAACCCACCCGGATCTTCTAGGTTGATAGTTTGTAGGTCGTTCTACCACATTTGAAATTCGAATCGACACATGAGCGTTATATTTACCAGTTCGTGATGGATTCTGCTAAATTTGAAGTTTGAACCCACCCGGAGCTTCGAGGTTGATGTTCGTATGTCGTTCCACCACATTTGAAGTTCAAATCGACACTGAGCTCCATATTTACTTAGTTTCCATGATTTTTCCAGCTAAATTTGAAGTTAGAACGCACCCGGATCTTCGAGGTCGATAGTATGTATGTCGTTCTACCACATTTGAATTTCAAATCGACACCTAAGCTCTATATTTACTAGTTTCCATGATGGATTCTGCTAAATTTAAAGTTAGAACTCACCTGGAGGTTGGAGGTTGATAATTCGTATGTCGTTCTACCACATTTGAAGTTCGAATAGACATCCGAGCTCATATTTACCAGTTTCCATTATGTATTATGCTAAATTTGAAGTTAGAACCCACCCGGATCTGCTAGGTCGATAGTTTGTATGTCGTTCTACCACATTTGAAATTCGAATCGACACATGAGCGTTAGATTTACCAGTTTTCGTGATGGATTCTGCTAAATTTGAAGTTAGAACCCACCCAGAGCTTCGAGGTTGATGTTTGCATGTCGTTCAACCACATTTGAAGTTCTAATCGACACATGAGCTCCATATTTACCAGTTTCCATGAGGTATTCTGCTAAATTTGAAGTTAGAACCCACCTGGACCTATGAGGTTGATCGTTCGTATGTCGTTTCTACCACATTTGAAGTTCGAGTCGACACATGAGCTTCATAATTACCATTTGCCTAATGATATCTTGTTTAACAACGTCTAATGGTAAGTCAAATTACTCGTCGAAACACCAAATCCATAGGTTATGTTCATATTTTGCTTAGTAACGTCTTGTGATAAGTCGAATTCTTCATCGATGCACCAAATCCATAGGTATTGTTCACCATAACCTATCAAAGTTCGTTAGATTATCACCCATTATTGATCCCCTAAGCGGATTCTTTGTCGGATCGAAGGTTGATAAGAAAAAACCGAATACACGAGCTTGAGTTAACACATAATCCGTATGACTATATAAACGGATTATCCACCGTTCATCAAACTTTTGAATCAATACCAGCCGTATAAAATCCTCTCAATCTCTACGAGGCATACAAACAAATTCTCCACCGTCCAGATCAGTCTAGATTCCTGCAAACTAATTCTTGACCGTCTATATCAGTCTGATCCGTATGAAGATTGCAAAGAGATTCTGAACCGTTAGATCTCTCTTCCTCATCCAACCGTCCACCAATCCCTTAACAAAACCCCAAACCCATATTCCCGTTCGATTCTTTTCTTCCTTTCTCCTTCACGGAACACCCATATTCCTACTGAACTTTAAATCTGTTTCAAATTGTTTTACTGTGAAAAACCGTAATTGTCTGCATTTTGTACACGTAGAATTTTGTTCGCTTTGTTCGGTTTTATTAACTTGTTATTTTTTTGTTTTTGTGTAGTGTTTGTTAGTATTAGAGAAGATTTCGGGGTATAAACTTGTTGAGTGTTTGCAAGCTGGGGCAATTGAACAAGCTTAGCAATCAAATAGCTAGCTGGGATACCAGGTTTGAAACGGGAACAAAAACAGCTCTAATGCACCCTTTTCTCTCCAGTTGTTGTTGCCGCTGACGAGACTGAAAGGATCAGGTAAACCACGTAACTGAAGTTTGTCAAAAATGCTATGTGAACACCAGATATATACACCAACATTTTTACACCGGTATGTGACAAAATTTTGTTGGCTTATTACTAAAGTCGGGTAGGGTGAGAAGAGAATGAGCCAATGGTTGGGAAACACATAGTGGTGTAAATATTCGAACAAACCTTATCTGTTTCTCTTTCTCAGTACGGTAATTTGCGCGCATGGACCTCGACTACACATCACATAACTTTTTGTGTTTGCAAACGTGATCTATGGCTCATCATTGTGTTTCTTTCTTCCTCTCAGATGCTTGAACGGGATACACAGCGGGACGTGAGGGCGGTAGGTGTATCACAGCTGCTCAGATTATGGGATTCAAGAAAGCTGCCCCTCTCACTATTTTTTTTTTTTGAAGCAAAACCTTCTCAATATCCGAAAATGCTTCACGTCTCTCCCCTTAACCCCTTCGCCCGCCTCTTTAACAACCACAATTTTATGGGGATAGGAATTTCTCAGCTTTGCCAGGTCAACGAGTTTGATGACAGCTTGCTTCTTTTTGCTTCATGTAAAATTTGATCACTGGTATGTTAAGCCGTGTGGTAGTTGTAATGAACTACTTCCACATGGCATATCTTTATTCCCAGATGACTTTAAGAGCATCTCCGATAGTGGGTGGAAAAATTCCTATGCGGAGGTCTTATTTTGACCTTTATTTTGAAAGGATTATGTGGATTAACCTTAAAACTAGAAAACTATCTCCAACCGTGGGTGTTATAACCTTTAGAATATCTTATGTGGATAAGATCTTAGCCATTTAATTTAATTTAGAATAATTATTAAAGGACAAAAAATATAATTGAGGGTCTTTCCGAAAGTCTAGTTAAGACTTTCTCTAACACCTTTTATAGTCCACTAGTCGGCAACCCGTGCTACGCACCGGGTAAGGTGATTGTTCTTATTGTTGAGTGGCGGGGCTCCGCCCCGCCCCGTATTTAATTAGAATGAAAGCATCTTAATTAAAGTGAAAAATTAGATCGCTATCAATAACCTCAGTTTGATATCCCTTTAAGATATGATAAAAAAAATTGTAACCACTAAATTTGGATTATAATTAGTATTTGGCGTTGTTTTTAATATTACGATTACTCATCTACTGACTACAATGATGTTGCAAACTTACTAAGGTTTCAAAACCTATATGTGCGTATACCATCAGATAATCAATATTTTAAAACTAAATAATCTGATAATGATCATTAAATACTAAATTTGAATGGCAAAAGAATGCTCACTGACACAAAATAAATTGGTACCAAGAAATCTAAGAGATAATCTGCCATGGAAAACATGACAATTTGTGTTGTCTTCGGTCTCACTGATCACCACATTTATTGTATCAAGTATGAAAAAAAAAACATGACATAGTATGATTGAAGTGACATTGTATTTATACATATTTATTTAGGCTCAACGGTTGTTTCTCTGATACTGTATATTGCTGAATGAATAAAGGCGACTGCTGGGGACAAAAATCCAAAGCAGTCCTGAAAAAAATCCTCAAGTGTGTCACTTCAATCATAACATAATATGATTGAAGTGACATTGCACGTATACATATTTGACGAAAAAGCTTATCTCACTGATAAGCTTTTTCGTCTTGGTAAATCATTTTATGCTTGCTGATTAAGAATGACTCGGTTTCGCCCCGCCCAGGTTGTTTATATTCAACATAACATGTTTCAACTGGAACAAAATTAATCTATTGTTAAAAAAAAATCGTCTGTTATCTTAAAGCATGAACAATTAAGATAATTGGTAATTGCAAAATATAACAAAATCAACAATTACTATATCCCGAAGACAAATGTTAATCTGCTGTGGTGGAGGTTTACCCCACCACACTTTAATTTTTTTTATCTGACATTGTTAATTTGCCATCAGATGCATTAAAACATCTCTAATACTTTTAAATATAACTTTCTTTTTTCAATACAAAAAAAAATCTAATTAATTTAGTAATCTGAAATCAATGCATACAGTATATCTTGTTATGCATTAGAATATGATTTGCGAATTACCGTTTCCTGCATAATTGTTTTTTTGTGGGTTAATATAAGAAAACGCAATTGCAGGTAAGATCTTAATTGTTGATTGAAAGTAGCGGGGCATCGCCCCTCCTGGACTGTTCAAATTCGATGGTACATGTATTAATTGAAACGAAGCTAACGTACTCTACAAAAAAATAGACTGATAGCTTAAGACATGAATAACCCAGCTACGTAGCAATCGCAACATACAATTGAAGCAACAGTTACCATCTATCCAATAGCTATAATTTTTAATTTGGTGTGACACGCGTTCGTCGTACCACACTATAATTTAAACTTGCCACAATTTAGTTTGTTATCCAACATTGTTTATTTTTTGTCCAGACGCATTACAAATCTCTAATTAATTTAGTAATCTAAAACTAATGCACAATCAACCTTGTTATGCAATTTAACATGATTTGTAAATTACTATTTCCTGCATTATTTTTTACTGTGATTATATGAAAGAATCCACCTGGTAAGATCACAATTGTTGATTGGGAGTGGCGGGGCTTCGCCCCGCCTTGGCTATTAAGATTCGAGGGAACATGTCTTAATTGAAATAAATCCAAGCTACTCTACAAAAAAAAGTAAATTGATATCTTAAGACCTGAATAATAGAGTTAATTAGCAATTGCAACATATACATCTGAAGCAACAATTACTATTTATCCAATAAATAATTGTTAATTTGCGTGTGACGTCCGTTGGTCACACTCTGACATAATTTAAAATTGCCACGATTTAGTTATCCATATTACACATTGTTTGTCTGGGTGCATTACAACATCTCAATTTTAGTAATCTAAAATCAATGCATAGTCTATCTTGTCATGAAGTTGAATATGATTAGTGAATTACGGTTTCTTGAATAATTTCTTCTGTTAATTTCAATCAAAACAACTGATAAGAACGTAATTGTTGATTGGGCCCCGTCCAGGCTGTTCCGATTCGACGGAACATGTTTTAGTTGATACAAACCACAGAATTTATACTCATGAAACCTAAAAGCTTAAGAAACTACAACAACGTAGTTTATTATAGAGAAGATCACTGTAAAACTCATGATTATACTGTTACAAATTGGTTTCTCAAAAAAGATTTTTTAAAATATAAGACAAATAGCCTAAAAATACCCCAACCTTCTTTAAAAAAGGAAAGAAAAAATCATCGACCAAAAAACTAAAAATCCTTCATACAAATCGTCGGTATACATCCTATGCTAAATACAAATCACCATATGTTTTTTTTTCTTCCTGTCATCTTCACTTCCTTGGCTTTCGACCAAGGCTCCACGGGTACTGGATTCTTGGACGTTATATTTCACCCTAAGCAAAGACTATTGGTTTCAAGAACTGTTACCTGCCATGCATTTGGTTTACACCTAAGATTATATGCAAGAGAATCAGTTTACATGACTCTAAAATTTCAAATCTCACCCATCTCTTCCTTTCTGCCTCTTGCTCTAAATCTCAAAAGTCTGCCAACACATCCCTTTCTTCTAGCTCTTGATTAAGAGGCCATGGTAGTTTTGTTGAAAAAAAAATGTGTTCTCACTCTTGATGCTCTCTCGTCCTTGAATGTTCTCCATACTATGATTCAAGTATCAAAATGAGATTCCAACCAAACCATATCAAATCACGATAAATCAGTCATATATAAATCATAAATCCATCAAATTAAGAGTCCAACAGTCCTCTTACATGTAGATACAATAAAAAATACCACCTCTTACATTAAAAAGCAAGACCACCGTCTATATTAACATGTTTAAAAACAAATTTGCAAGATGCACTACAGATTCCCTAAAAATGAATTAACACTAAATGTCAAAACCACATTGCACTAAGGGAGGGTATACTTGAGCATGCTGTTCTTTTTTTACACACATGGCGATACGTAAGACCCATTGCCCGTAACTTTGAAATGAGGTAGTAAAATGAATCAATGATAGGTTGCAAAGAACGATATGAAGTATCAAATATTTAGTTACATACATAGAAATTCATTGACATCGACATACCTGAACCGCAACATGACACTCAGCCTTCAAAACCCTTTTGAGTTTGTATACGTTTCATCTCTCTCCCATTTTTTCTCAAAGGATATAACCAGTCGTCAATTTTGCTGTAACTGTAGTCATGATTCCTCATAAGATGTCTTGGCAAGTTAGCAAAACCGCCAAGTGGATTTCCTTGAGCTGGTGGTGCTTGAGGTTGTGGAGGCAATGATCCAGTTTAGTTTATCTATATGCAAGCAGACTGAATTTCCAGTTCTAATAGATCCAGCAACAAAAATCTTTAGCAAACGCAAGAAACAGACTCATATGAACAAAAAAAAATAAACAGCGAAGATATACAGAGATTAGAGATAATGTTCATGTCATGTCATTAAAGATACTAATAAAAATATAGTTAGTAGGAAAGAAAACGATCGTTGAAACTCGAAAAATGCATAGCAGTAGAAAAGCTTATGAGGGTACCAAATGAAATGCAAGCTAGTGTATACGCAACGATTCATAGTCCAGCAATTCAGGTTTCTTTTAACCCGTTAGTTTCTTTCTCACATGCCAGTGCCTGGGCCTGAAATATTTTGCAATTAATGCATCCGTACAATTAATGGATGAAGTACTTTTTAGTGTTCTAAGGACCATTTTCACTTCATTAATCTGCAAAGTAACAAATTCTGAAAACTCAAAATGGCTTGGTTACAGTAAAATAAAAGGGAACATCACTATAAACTGTTTAAAAGAAGCGATAATTAAATGATTGTTGTGGTACCAACCAAACGCCGATAAAATAAATATAAATCAAATAATCAATTTATGTGGAATATATCTCGTGCTACAGAGCAACTTAGAGTAGCAATACCAATAAAAGATGCAGTGCCACTCGATTACACTCTTGAAGGTACCTGCAAAATAAAGAACACATACATGATGAAACAGCAAAACCCTATATAGAAAAAGAAGAACAAAAAGGCAGCAGAAGAAAAAGCGAGGGTTTAGCTTGTGCTTCAATGTTTTATACGTACAATAACTAATAATGAAGTATCTAATATCGTTTTTCTGCATAAACTGAACTCAAAATTTATTATCGAAATTCAAGATTCTAAATCCCCAACAATTCGGAAATAATCGGGAAGCAGAAATCAAAATACCCGATATTAGGGCAATTTTTTTTAGGGTATGTTCGTATTATCCCATCGATAATCCAAAGAGAATTCAGAGGAGAGGGGGAGGTTCCTTGGAAAAATGATCGACTTGCTCAACCGACCTGGATTCAAGAAACAACACCAATGTCAAAAGGACCAACAGTATCGACATTAGTTCACTGATTTACACCGATTTCTTTCGATGAAAAGAGAGAGAATATGTGTAGCCTGCATGTCTAAAATAATCTACAAAATACAAACGAACTTAATTAAGCCATCAAAATCAAGTTTAAGTGTATCACTGATTAACAACATAGAAATTTGGCAATCGACTGAACATGAAATATATAGTTAAGGTTTAATTAGGAAACACAATTACCACTTCTTTGACGCATGTGTTTCTTTGCTTTCTTCAATGATTTTTCCCTGTATCGGTAAAGTGAGAAACTGAAGCTTTTCCATCGACGGCTGCTGGAAAAGACGAAGATAAAGAAGATAGCTTTGCATTAATCAATCAATTACCAGACTAAGAATGAATAAGATTTGAAAACCTAATCGTTTCCTGCATCAAATCAACAAAATTATGAGGGAAGCTAAGAAGAATTAATATTGAGAAAAACAAACGACATTGAGACAAATATGAATTGAGGGTTTTGGCGTCGGCGAAAAGTGTGTGCAGGACATAAAATTTTGCAACCAAAATAAGTTATTTTCTTAACGATTAGGAAACGACCTAGGACCAATCTCACGCAAAATTTCCAAAGATAAAAGGTGTCGTGTTTAATAAAATGGAAAAACGAACTTAACTTTAAAATTTAAAAACGCACCAAAAATAGAACCCCATAAAAGGAATGTCTTAGAAAGCTCCTTTATTATCCGCATCAATTAGAGTGAGTAAGTTTTAATTTAAGGAATAATTATATTCTCCCCAACGAATCGAGAAAATAAATTTACCTCCGTAAAAAGATCCTCCAGTAATATTTTTTCCGCTTTTAAAAGATTTTTTTGACCTATATTTACTATTTTTTTAAACATTTAAATCAAAATTTCTCTCTCTATATATATAATTCCACAAAAAGAAAATCTTACACCATTTTTTATTTTTATTAAGAATATATCTTTTAATAATTTTTCAGATTTTCTTTTATTTCCTTTAATTTTCCGCAATTAGTATTTTAAGCAGGATTATATTTTGATTATCTCATAAATAAAATTTCATTGTGTCTTTTTTTCTTTATTTTAAAAATGTATTTAAAGATTTGTTTTATCCATATTTTATTTTCAGTTTTTCTAAATAAAATCGTAAACAAATATTCCATATCATCTTTCAAATTATGTCAAGCATTTTATTTATAGTAATTTTTAATTTTATTCCCTATTTTTGATATATAGGTAGAGAACAATACCAGCCGTCAAATGAACCCTAAATTCAATGGTGTAAGATTTTAAAAAAATGCGTAAACGGAGTGTAACAAATAAAAAAATAATTCGACCAATCACAATTAATATTTTAGTCACCCACGGGGGTGAGCGAATCATATTGATTCACGGCCATCGATCTAACTGAATGAATACCACTTGAACGGCCACGAAATGTAAGCGATTCTAAACCAATAGAAATCCTTGGTTATGTTCACCAGCCAATAAAAGCGTAGGTTAAAACGACTTTCAATGTGGAGTGAGGGATGGTATTGAGTGTTTAGGTTGTTGATGTCATCACCCTTAAACTCAAAAACCCCACTATTGGAGATTCTTTTTCAAGAATATTGGGTCTTCTTATGTGGCAACAAAAATTAAGACCTCCACCCACTGTTGGAGATGCTCTAAGAGGCATATTGTTCTTTTGGTGCAGCCGATGTAAATGTTCGTATATGGAAAGATTATGACCTTGAACCGAACCGAAGATAACGTAGGCACAAGAGTTTGTGGACTGGCAGCAGCAATTATTTGATTTCGTCTCTTCAAGTGTCCGGGGTAAAGGAAGAAACCTAATTGCTTACATTTTGTTTTCCTTGCAATTCTTGGGCTGTCTTATAATCGTATGGATATCTGGTTAGTTGGGCCATCAAACAACAACATACTTCGGCTCCACATGGAATGGAAGGGACCTTTTCCAAAAAAGATGCTTCAGCCTTCAGGGGATACCTCTAGAATCTCCAAAAGCAGTTGTTGTTACTTTTGAAGCACCTTCCTCCGACCTCCACTGTCAATCTGGAGACATTTAGCCTCCTGGGCCCCTGGCCTGCTGGAAACCTAAATATGATGATTTATCAACACTATACCATATGTATATGACACCGTAGCCGATAAAAAAATGTATATGTCACCAAGTGCTGTTTTTTTTTTTTTTTTTTGTTCCGGACAACCTGTATTCTTTAATATTTGTTGGCTAGTCTTTCACAATTATAAGGAAGTTTGCAAGAGACATTTAACCTAGTAAACCGACTTGGGTTAGATTATGGAAATTGTGAAGTAAGAAACCGTCTAGGGTTTGAACTTCGAGTATTATTTGATAAGTACTGAAGGTTATACATATTACATAGGTGCTAGTTTCTCGAGTCTTAAGACACAGATAGACATAAGGGTTTTACCCTAGTCGTAAGGTTACACAACATTGAGAGTTTTTTTCGTAAGGGTTGTGAGACAAAGAAAACAGCAAGTGACAATACCACGTGGTTCTTGTAAAGGTTCATCATCGTCAAGTGGAGTAGGCTTTGCCGAACCACTGTAAATACTTGTGCTGTGGTTGGTTTTATCTTTACTATTCTTCGGTTATTGTGTGTGCTTGCTTTATTCTTGCATGTGTGTGCTTGTGTGTGTCTAGAGCAAACAGGACTGGTATTGATTGCTACATATGCAGTAGATATTTTTTTTCGGCTTATCCTGTTCTGCTGTTCGCATTGTGAGGTTTCCATTATGTAACACATACATAAATCAAATGACCTGTCCATTGTCGTACACGGACGCGACTAGGAATTATGAAACAAAATTATTTGTGGTTTTCACTTACTCAAGAGAGGACAATGAAGAAGATTACATGGAGTCATGCAAAATGTTCTAATAGGTTTTCTCGCAAACAGGAAAGGAGTGTCTCAAAACCAGTAACTAATAAGTAATACTCCCTCTGTAACGAGTGTCTCAAAACCAAACCCATAACTAATTTGGAACGGAGGGAGTAACTAAGAAGCCCAATGTGTATTTACTCTGCCTAATGGAGTTTATGGCAGATTATCGTTATCTCCACTAACTAGAGATCAACCTCTCTTCTCTCATATCTCGTTTTTAGTTATAACCCGCGTCATCTTGATTCTTACTCGTCTTACAATGCCCAGGCATGCCTTAACATCACACGCACGACAGCATCAGATTCCTTACGGAGGAAGGGCTACTCTTATTTAGGTTTACATGTGCTACAAATTTCTGATAAAAATATGTACCGTCCAAATGTTGTCCTTATGAAAACTTTAAGGGTACCATCAACTTTTCCAGATGATGGAGTGACCTAACTTTTCCAGATCTTGCAAACAACAACGAATCGTGGGTAGCCCAATTCGTTGTTGTTTGCAACGATCTGGTATTCAAAAGCCAGCATAGTACACCTCCGAAAAGCCTAGCCCTTTTTAGGAAGGGAAACACAGTCGTTTCTTGGACTCTTGGAGAGTGGCTTCAGGGTTGTGACTGTATTCGTTATGAGCATGTCGTTTGGTAAGTCAATTTTATGTCCCACTCGACGGCGAACAATGGCTGAGAAGTTTGTGTATTACTTGAGGAGCTGGTGGTTAACTCGATTCAGTTCAAAGAACTGTCTCATTTGGTCGCTGACCCCTTGTGACTTGTGTAATCTGTTGTTTGCAGTTATGGACCGAAAGAAATCCAAGTCCAGTGAACATGATAGTGGAAGTTGAGATTGATTTTAAGTAGTGGTGTTCTCCGAACTACATTTTTCGAAGGCTATCCTATATCGCAAATTTTATTTCAATGGTGCTTTTGCAAGGGTGTATTCCTTTACGCTAAGGGAAGTCTTATGACTAGTGTAAATATCTTATTTCCCCTGTTTTTCCTTTAAATATATCCTCCAATATTTCCAGAGAGAAAAGACATCTCTGATTTGTTATTTGCCGTTGTTGGGCCAATGTTATCACTAGGGCCGGATGCTTTTGGATGTTCACTGCGCTTGTTCCTGCTAAAATTTTCTATCAATTGAACAGCTAATGACAAAAGTGTACAGACTTATTCCCGACTAAAATTCAACCAGATAACAGTAGAACTTAACTTCGGTGTTGAGCTTAAACTCCAACAAAATTGAAAGCTTAACGTCCCCAAAAATCTCCGCGATTACACTTGTTTTCATTGGATTAGAGAGTATGCTACACAGAAGAAATAGAGATCGTTAATCAACTGTCACTGCATATATATACATAGATGTTTTATTTTCCTCGATCTGCTTATGTTTACCTCCAAACTTTTATTTAAATACAACTCCACCGCGAATCTCCTACGATAGGCTTTGATACTTTCCTCATCCTTGATTCAGTCCAGAGATACTCCCTTGATCAAACAGAGAATGAAGCATAGTGCATAAACTCCGCAACTACCAGATCTGAACAAATTAAAGGGAAGCACATTAGATTAAAAACTCACTTGTTTGGGATGCACAGATAGTGCCAACGGAGTACTCCAATAGCTCACCCCGGGCTTTGTTTAGGGACATATTCATTCCAGTCAGCGTATTCGGCCTTCCACTCCCCATTGCAACAAGTTATCCTCAGAGCCTCACAGATTGCGTTGACCTCGAATGGAATCCTCGTCCCAGAACTTCTGGTTGATCTCGGGCGGTTAATATGATCGTATAGAGAATCATAGATAAGGACCTTTCGCTTTCTCAAGTGTATTGCAATTGCAACCCAGTGAACAAGGTTTACGTTAACAGGAGCGTAAACCACATCCACCTTGGACCATGGTTTGCTATCCAGGCCATATTTCCCATCCATGTGCTTTCTGGTGTAATAGATGCAACCCAGTTCTTTGCTCTTGCAATGTGTGGATTTATCTCTTGCATGGCGCTGTTTTCATCACCACGCTCAACAGAAATAAAGCCATCAACAATTGTATTTATATTTCCATTTTAACCCAAAATTCATCGAATACATAACTCCAACTTACAGCGAAATAGCTACTGACGGTGGTCCATTTAGTATTCTCCCCATGTTTTTTATTTATGCGCATCGAGTGCAATACGCGATTGACAATCTGCAAGAGGGCCCTAATGCATAAGCTGGCCATAGCCCCGAAATAAACAGCTTTTCCAAATATTACACTCACCGCTTCTGTTAACCAGCCGGAACGAGGTCCTTCATTTCCTCCAAGTAGCCTCACATAGTCGTCCCACTTTAGTTGTCCACACTCTCCAGTCTCTGCAGGAAATTCACCGTTTGCGTCCTGGTCTTCCCCTGGATGATTCCCTTCACTGCGCAGTATGACAGTCATTAGACAGACTCACGAGTAAAATACAACGAATAAGTGACAGCTACTTGCCTAGCCCAGATGAAAGTGTTTAGTCTTCTTTTATCACTATTGGGAATACCTAGATCCTCTATACTTTCCCCAGCATAGTCATTTTGGAGCTTTCGTTTGTTCTTGTTTTCCGTACAGGCTGATCTCACTTCATTCGCAGGCGTTGTTATCTTATGATTTTCTGTTTTGCGTTTGCTTGATTTTTCAAACTTCACCGCAGCACATGGTCTTTTCTTCTCCCACATTTTTTTATCAACACTTGCATTCTCGTATCTATTAATTTTTGTTGCATCATTAAGGCCTACGGTTGCCGAGTCTAAATGTAAAACCGGACAATTTTTCCTTGTACTGTTCTCTGTCACTCTGTCGTCAGTAGTATTTACTTCGCTGACAAAATTTGCGCTGCTTTGATTTGGAGCAGGACGGATCACTGGGCCTAATAGTGGAGAAGCCGCCCGGTCAAGTTCTGGAGTTTTCTCCCTGGTATTGGTCTCCAGCAATGCTTTCGCATTCTCCCGGTATTTTACTAACAGAGGTAATGCTCCCTCCACCGCAGCGAGACCGTCTTGTGTAGATTGGCCACCAATTCGCAGGTTCTGCTCTAGAGACAGCACACGGCAGAGAAGAAAAACTAAATTTGACAACTGGGTCTTAGTAATCCATGAATCTGATGCTTTGCTTGTGCCAGACTCCCTTATCTCCGCGCGGGAGTTTTCACTTTCATACTCCACCACACCCGCCTTACCATTTACTAAGCCTAGCCTCCTAAGTACGTCCCCAGCATACAGCTTGTACTTACCACAATCCACTATTAGGCCTTGTCCCAAGGATACAAGGTCAGCGTAACGCGGGCGTCGGACGCACGATACACGAAGGATAATAGGGATCCATTTATCCGTGTCATTTGTCACCGTAACATGTCCACACAAATCCTTCATTCCAGGAATGCTTGCCAATGCCCAAGCCTGCAACAGCAATTAGTTAAATATGCAACTGTTCAACTACAAACAGCACACAATAATACAATCTACAAGAAGGATAAATCCCCCAGGAACAAGATTTTATACTTACCTGCAAAGCGTATGTGAGTCCGTACACCCTGTATTTTGGAAACCCTTTCACATCTTTTGGTTTACTACCTTGTTCTCGGACCTTGCAGTTGTTGACATCCTTAGTTTTTTTTGTTATCCTCACATCCTTCACAGACAGAGCTGCTGACAGAGCTGCTCTAGAGTGGCGGATGGTTCTTTTGTGAGATACAATACCCCATGGGAATTTGTTGAACGCATCCAAGTCGTCAACCAAATGGCAATATCTAGGGTCTAATCGATCCCCATGCTGCCTTCCCATAAGTAAAACGTGCACAATAATGAGTAGTGCCAATTTAGCATTTTCTTCGTCGGTGCAGGTTGACAAGTCTCCTATTTTTAAGCGCGTTAGGGCTTCTCCGACATCTACATTTTTTTTCCCAGGGAAATGGGTGTTCACGATTGGAGAATCCGCTATACACTTTGGCAATGGGTCCACATCTTCTACTATGGCCGTTGTCATTTTGAAACTAAGTCCGGTGGCCAATGCGAATTCATTCATTCCAAACGTCATGATATGGCCTCCGATCCCAAAGTTCATACAGAATGGATCACCATCCTCTTGTTGTACTATTTCCCGCGAGAGTAGAAAGTGCACAATCGCGCCACTGTATTGGGTACCAGGGATTTCGAGAAAATGCCCAACCGCAGTCGAAGCTAGTACTTCCAAAGCTTTGTTGCTCAAACGACCCCTGATCACAGACATTATTTCCGGATTCAAGTGATTTGTTACGGTGAGGTAGTTATCACGATACTCTTGCGGGTGCAAAAACGAGCTAAACACATGAAACTCATTAAATCGGTTTATATATGTAGAAGAGAATATTAGAGTTATATAATGTATAAGGAAACAAACATACTACGGTGCAGTTTGCAACGAAGAAAATGCGGATGAATCTGTTTGTAGAGACTCCTTGTCATCGACATATTCCAGTCTCTTTGCCGTTGAATGCAGAATCAGGCTCGTTGGCCGGAGGTTTTGCATCTCCCACCTTAGCAAGAGACATGGTTTGCTAAAACAAACATCCACATTCAGGATTTGAGCGACCATATGGATTTTATAAACAAAGATTGAGATATTAGATTTTTGAGCTCTCTAATTATCATTATTTAAACTAAACAAGATACATCCTCAACCATGTGCTCAAATCAATGTTAACCAAAGTATGAACATGTATAAAAGCTTACACTAAGCAAATCCCATATATGCAGCAATCATTCATCTGCACTGTGATCAGTTGATCATAAACCAAATGTTAAGGAACTTAAAATGGATTGACATATTATTGGCTTATGGTTGTGGTAGACTTATGGTTCTGATAGAGAAGAATGAACCCCCTATAGCAGTGATTATCAGTTTATATCTACTTTGTAATTGCATCACTTTGACAAATTCATTACACAAATGATAGGAAAACAAAATTGACCGATTTAGGGTTTAGTTAGAGAAGAATACCTGGAACCTTGAATGGATTCGGAAGTAGCTAACAGCGGTAGTGTTATGATTTAGCAAGGTACACTCATCTAATCAGCA